>JASCZI010241940.1:41438-59816 GCA_036250425.1 Stylosanthes scabra | reverse complement strand
TATATATATATATATATATATATATATATATAAAAAATTTTTAAATTTTATTCTATTGAAATTTAGCGGGTCCGCATTGAATACTACCTTAATCTCCATCCACATCTCCGTTTTTTATGAACGGGTCTCCTTCCCAATGAAAATTTAGTAAATCTCTGTTAATCTTTCTGAATTTTTTAACGGATCTCCCCAAAGGATTCATCCTTACTCATAGTATATCACATGACTATTTTATTCAAGTACCCTTATTTTGAAAACTTATTTCTCAAATACCCCTATTTTCAAACAATTGACGCAACTGTCCTCATTTGGCTAAGGTGGCAACTGATTTTTTTTCACTTGCTGATTCGAAGGGGCCTTTGCGTTTAGCGGAATCTACATGGAGACGTGGAAGCGGCTAGAGCCTCCCTATGAGATGACGCCATTAGCAAAGTCGCATTTAGGGAGAAACGACTTTGCGAAAGGCGCCTTTTTATTAAAAAACGCTAAATCATTTGCCAAACGAGAACAGTTGTATTAATTGTTTAAAAACAAATGTATTTAAAAAATAAATTTTTAAAATTGAGTATTTAAATAAAATAGTCCATGTATGTCTATTTTTTATTTTGAATATTTTACCATTTATGGTCAAACACAGTTAAATAATTAGAGGGAGAGAGAAAATAAAAAGTGGAAGGGGAAGTGCTGGAAAAACTTTATATGAACTGTCTCATCAGCATCAAAACGTAGTAGACCGCTAGACCCAACTCTCTCTCTCTCTACTTTGCATAAAAAGAAAGGGAAAGAAAAAATGAGTTCCAATTTTCATGCTAGAGCATTGCATTTTTTGACACTTTATATTTGGTCCATCATTGTTCGAACAATTAATGAAGCTTCTCTTATGGTGATATGACATCATGCAAATAAAAAAAGGAAAAGATATACGAGCCAAAAAAAAAAAAAAGAAAGTTGTTCAAACCTTCAACCTCGTGTTGTTCTTTGCGTTAAATTTACTTCAGCTAGCATGTAGTAATGATAATTATTTATGACTAATTCATAATAATAGTAAGGAACACACTTATAAACTAAGGATATATATTATTTCATAACAAAATGCCTGCCGGCTGCTCCACTTTATTTTGGCACATAACATCAGCTCATGATAGGTGAATACCGAATAGATATTAGGATAAATATAATTACACTTTTAATTTTCTTTCAAAGTCGTAGGGTATCCTTGGATAAGGTGAAAAAATTATGGTTATTTCAATAATCGCCTATTTGTATAAAAGCTATTCTATATAATCTCTTATTTAAGAATAAATACATGTTTGGATAATTTAACAAAAAAGTAGTTTTAGACTTTAGTCTAATCTATGATATTTGGATTGTTAAAGTTAATCGTTTTGTGGTAAATTATTAAAATATGGGTATGAATTAATTTAATTGTTAGAATTATTGAGGGATAAAATGTGGTATTAATTATTTTCAGGATTGAAACAAATTTTTCTTTTTTGTAAAAAGCTTATTTTAGCAACTCTAACAACTTAAATTATACTTCCAAAAACATCCAAAGCATCATAATTTTCTTAAAACAAAGTTTTTCCTAAAAATAAAAAGTTGTTTTAATAATTTTCCAAACATGCTTGTACCGAGAAAATTTTCATTCATTGATAGCTGTCAGATGAACAACCAGTCTAAGCTTGAGTTAATTCGTCAGGATTCACGAATTAGAACTAAAAAAATGGATTGACATGTATTTTAAATTGATAAAAAATATCAACTCCATTTTTTTTGGAATTACTACGTATTATTTGAGCCTTTTTTATTTGGTATCCTTATAGATAACAAATTTTATCATATATTCATATATTTTCATATAAAGATATATAAATTTTAAAAATTATTGAAAAAACATTTTATGTAGCAAAATAAACCTTATATACCAAGAAAAGGGGAAAAAAAATAGAAAAAAAAGAAAAACGAGTTAGAGAAGCCCACTCATGTCTACTCGACTTGAATACTGTATAACTATGTCGCAAGTTATAAGATTAGAACTAAATTAATCCATTTCTAAAAGATTTATGATTTTATTAGCTCAACTCGCCTAATTTTACGAGTGATTTAAGTCGACTCATTAATCACAACTTGTTTTGCCAGCTCTTTTTAAATTCAAAACACATATAAAAATAGTTCGAAGAAAAAATACTTATTCATATTATTTAACGTTAGAGCTAGTTAGCAAACTGATATTTTTGTTATGTTTTATAAAATTTAGAAGGCAATTTTATCGTTATTAAAATTGAGAATATTTTTATCGACAATTTAATAGTTAACTCTTGTTTAATTCTACATGATGACCATATTGTCTCCTCATCCTATCTCCATTCTTGTCAATGATTTGGTAGTTGAATTTTCAAACTCCTCTTTGTTGTCACTATTATTTAATTTTCTTCCCAATTTATTTTTCTACCTTCATCCATATCTGACTCATCTGATCTGATCTTCAGCATTATTGGTAGCCAACTATGCAAACTCAACATATACAACCCTATTATTGATATTTGAATAGGTTTATAGATTGAAAGTATTTCTTAGAGACTTATTTCATGAATAAAGGACATCCTTGGTAACAACAATTTTACGAAATCAATATTAATTTTTTTTTTTAGAAAATGAATAATTAAATTATTATCCGAAATTTAAAAATAATATTATTCAAACAGAATAAAAATGATCATCTATAAAATATATAAATTATCATCTATAACTTATCTATCATTATTATCGAATATATTAATTTTTAAATATATTGGCTTCCAAAATTTTCTCAATTTTAGAATTGTATTATTAACCCACAAATACTGTAACTAGGTATCTGTGTATAAGATATTGCTCATCCAGTTTGGATATGGTTTTAATTATTTGTATTATTTGAGAAAAGATTGTTTTGTAGCTGTACAAATGTCATAGCGCAGAAAATAACAAAAGAAAATAATTTGTATTATTATATAATAGGCTTATTAACTTAGAGTACCTTTCTCACCAAAAAAAAAAAAAGGAACTTATAGTACCTTTGATTTCTTCCTGCTTCCACCTTACAAACCTACCATTTCCTTCTTCAGAAACCTGTCTTCTTAATTATTAGTTACGGTGAGATCAGTTTGTTGGAGAACATAAGCATTATATTTAAGCTATTTTTATATCAAATATTTTTTGTTTTTAAACCTTAAAAAGAGACTTTTCACAATCTAATAATTAGAATATATTAACATTAATTAGTATTCATTATCATATTTATAATAAAGATAATAATAATAACGTAATATTTTATAATTACGAATGATATCATACTAATAAATATAAATATAATAATCGATACTAATAAAAGTGAAATGTACATTAAAAAAAATGTTTTTAACATGCGTGAAATGTTAAAAAAAAAAAAACTATTTTTAGCTAGTATTTGGAACCTTCTTTTAGCATACAAACAATACAAAAGCCACTATAGATACATAAATTTGTTTAATAATTGAAACCGATACAATAGGATATCAAATTTGTCTATTTTGAACGGTACATTTTTATATTTTTATCCTTTCCAACAGTAGAACCAAGATAATAAGACAAAAAATCACATTTTCATTTTTGTTTGTCTCCAGTTTCGTTGTTTTGGTATCTATATATATATATATATCCTTAGAGACAGATTTCAAATACTACCAAAATAAACAAATTGTCTTCTAGAAGAAGATAACTTTAAAAACTAGATTTTATTAATAAATGATAAAAATCAATTCAATCATTGAGTTTTTATCCGATAATTCATCTGATTTCTAAATTTTAAGAATGATCAATTTAATTCTCATGTACAATGAAACTTTGTTTGTTAGTTTGTGAGAACATAACACAGAGATATAGATATTATTAGATTCAAATTTATTTGGTAACAGAAATATAGATATTATACACAATGTCTTTGGTATAATTTTTATTATTTTTAATTTAATTTTTAACAAAAAAAGTTGATAGACATAAAATTAAAAAAAATGAATAAAACATTTTTTTATTATTTAATCTTTATTTCTTTTTAAAAAGATAAAAATATTTTTCATATTAAATTTTAACTTTTTTTTTACGTGTCATGTACATCATTTAACACTAGAAGATTCAGTTTTAGTATCTATTTTATAATATTTCTATTCCAACATTTTGTTATATCCTATCCTATCCTATTCTCTTAAAAAAACATAGCACAATGACACACGGCATTCACAAGCCATATGACTACTTTCTAGCACTTCACAAATGGCACTTAACAAATAGCCCTTATATCTTTAACCATGCCACAATAAAATCTCTATTGAAAATTAAATTGTTGCACAGTTATAAATTTAAGGAAAAAATAATTATTTTGAAGACTTAAAAGCAAAAACAAGAAGCTTTTACTTTTATATCTCAGAATTGACATTAGATTATTAGCCAACAAAATCCTAAAAAGATTCATAATTTTCGAGAGAGTAATATTAGGTGATTAACTTTCTTTTAAATCAACATCAACTAATTTTGAAAAATAATTTTAATTATCTTAAATTCTATATCTTAATTAAATCGGGGGAGTTGAGGAGTTAAAATACAGAATTTAAAACATGTGAGGAAGTAAAATAATAAGAGAGCGGGTGTTGTGAAAATGGAAGGGTGTTATTGCGTTAATGTATGAGATATGAATGAAGATGATAATGGTGTTGGGGAAGGTAAAGGCAACACAGAAACATGTCGCCGCAGAAAGCCGGTGCTACTGTTCTGGTCTGCTCACGACAACCCAATTGCGTGTCGGCCATTATTTCTTCCCACAAAACTCTTTTTTTTTTTGCCTCATATATGCAATCCAATAACATCTTTTAATTTCATACCAAATTAGAAGTTACCATAAATAACATCAAAAAATTCTACTCTGACTAATTATGGTATAATACTATTGCTCTATAGATAGCACGGCATTATTTGTTGCCCAATGTATAGTCCCTGTCCCAACGGTTTATGGTATCAATCAATGTATATATTATCAAAATCAATGATGTGGGATACAATAATCTATAAACAATAAAAATGCAATACTTTAAATTAGTCCATAATTTTTTTATTTTATTTAATTATCAATAAATTTTAATTACTTAATTATAATTTTATTTTTAGCCTGCTAAGTGTGGTTTGGATTAGCGTTTGTGAAATTGAGATTTGAATAAACTTAATTTTGTAGAATTGATTTTGAGTAAAAGTGAGATTGTGCTAATATGATTTATGTTTAGTAACTCTATAACAAAATTGATTTTGATAAGATGAATATTGTTTGGATAATATTAGTTGAAAGCATTCTTAGATAGATAATTACTAAAAAAGACATGACATTAAATTATAGGAAAAGAGTAGGGAGCCAACATAGTATGACCAATAGGGAGCCAATATGAGTTACAGATGATAACTCATATAAATTTTGAATGATAACTTAATCATTAATATATGAGTTACGGATGATAACTCATATAAAGTTTGGATGATAACTTAATCGTTGGCTCCCTAATGGGCTCCTTAACGTTGGTTCCCTAACATTGTTCATAATTATAATATCATCTTTTCACACATATTTAATTTTTTATATTTTTAATGTGTTTTTTATTTAATATTTTTTCTAGTACTTTTTTTTAGTATATTATAATTTTCACTATTATTATTATTTATGGTTAATTTTTTATTTAATTAGTTATACTCAATAGGATCAATAAATCATACTAAAAAAATAACAATAATAAATATAACACAAAAAAAACTACAATTATAAATGTGTATAATGCTACAATATAATGTCAAAAAATAAATAAATAAATAAGAGAAATAATAATAACTACATAAATAAAACAATAACATGTTTAAAAAGTAGAATTGGTAAAAAATAATAATTAATGGTTGAATGCAAAAACTACAACTTTAACGCAAGTTAGAGAATGCAAAACTTGCATTTTTTAACTTCTGTAAAGGTGAGTTTGGATACAAAATTATGTGTGTATTGGCAAGAAAAAGAGTAGCCAAACAAAAAATTGAAGCGTTCAAGAAGTATGAACGTGCTTTTCAGATTTCAAACGTTAAACCAAACACACTCTAAATCCTTCAGTAATATTCATCCATAAATTCGTCAGTAATGAGCGTGTTTTTTATAGTGTTAATCCTAAACTTTTTATTTTGTTAGACAAATTAATTTATGCATCAAATTGTTCTTCTATATGAAAAAAACTAATTTAAAATTTTCAATATTATAGACTATTGTGTCTTTATAAAATATACGAAAAAGACTAAAGAGCCAACACATTATAATCAATAGAGAACCAACACATACTATATATGAGTTATGGATGATAACTCATAAATTTTGGATGATAACTTAATCATTTAATATATAAGTTACGGATGATAAATCATATAAATTTTAAATGATAACTTAATTATTGACTCCTTAATGACTTTCTAAAACTTTGTTTCATTAAAGTGGCTGCTAGTGCACAATACTCTACTTCAGTTGAGCTGCGGCTCTTAGTAGTTTACTTTGAGCATTTCCAAGAGACAAGATTTGATTTATAGATGACATAATACCCTGTTGTTGATTTATTGCCATCAAGGTCGCTTGTCTAATCTGAATTAGAAAGACAGTAGATGTAAGTCCTAACTTTTGTAAAATTGATGAGTGTTATTTGCTGAGCTAGTTGGATATCACAATATTCTTTTAACAACAAGCCAATGTTCATTACATAATCTTTTCATAAATTGTATTAGCTTATTAACTAAGTAGTTGATGGTTGGTCTTCTAATCATAGTATACTATAACCTCCAACCCCTCCCCCCCAACCCAAACAATGGGACGATAAAGGGTTGGATTATTAAAGGGGATTCCATTGTTAGCTACCAATCTAAGAAAGCTAAGCATAGAGTAGGTTCAAATTTACTTTCTTGCATTTCTAATCTAGAAAATAAATTATGTACTTAGTTTGATTTAAAGAAATTAGATCAGAGGAATGATGAATCACTTCTATGCTTATATTGAGGAGAAAAGAAAAATGATTTTTATTTTAAAAAAATTTGATATCTTCCTCATATTATTTTCAGTTACTAACATACCATCAACGTATATTTGAATCAAGAGATTGAAGATTAATAGTATTTCAAAATTAACATTTAAAAGACATTGTGGAAATCATATTATTTGATATTCCAACCTTTAGATAAGCTAAGGTAAAAACAATTCTAATATAATTATATACTTTATTACAGGAGAAAAAAACCTAATCATAATTAACCCCAACTATTTGAACAAAAGCTCCAGCAACTAACCGTGCTTTATGTTTAATTATATATATCACCTTTAGTATTGTGTTGAACAACATAAATTCATTCACAACTAATAACTTTTTCATTTTTTGTAGGCTCAATCAAAATCTAAGTTTTGTGATAAAGAAAAAAGAGAGCCTTATACTCAATCAACATAGCTTTTTTTTCTCATTTAGGGGATTGTAGAGCGTGTTTAACAGATTTTGAAAGAATATTATAATCTGATAGTATTTGATTGACTTACCTAAAAAGTCTTTGGATGAGTACTACCTATTTAGACATAGTTAACATAGGATGATTATTCGGTTTAGTTGCATTAGAACCTGAAGGAAGTTGAGATAGAGGTAAAGCAATCTTAATTCCTTATATAGGAATAGGTGAGGCAGATTAATGATGAGATGTTGATGAAACTTGTTGAGCAGTATCTACAAAGTGAGTATTTGTAATATTTCTTATAGAAATTTGAGGTATTTTGTTGAGCATGGTGAACTTACTGATCAAATTTAAAATAAAAATAGTTGCAATGCGTCATAACTTCCTAAAAATTTGATATTGTGGCCGATTATTGTTGCTCCAATAGTTTTTGCCCCTTTTTCGAGCTCCACGACTTCCACAGCTTCTTCTTCCAGAATTTCCTCTTCCCGAACTATTGTATGTGTTTTGTTGATTTTTTTGACTATAGTTTCTTGAAGCTGAATGTGTTGTTTGAGAAACATTGACTTGAACACCATGGATATATCAAGTTTCTTGAGGCATTCAGTTAACTCGTCTTCAGTCATGAGAAGGGCTTTAAGATCTAGAATTGATAAGGGTGGATCCATGGTGTTGACAAATGTAATGAATGAATGATAATTTTCATTAAGACCATCTAAAATCAAATGTGTATACTCAATATTAGAAATGAGAGCTTCAACATTAACCAAAGAATCTATAATTATCTTAATCTGAAGTAAAGCTTTCTCAACAGTCTTTAATTGTAGTTAAAGATGCCTTATTCTAGCTCTTGTTTGACAAGCAAAGAGAGTATGCAATCTGCTCCAGGCTTCATGATCAAATAGACATCTAAGAACTTTGTTCTTTATTGAGGCTTCCATAGATGCAAACAACCATGAATTTACATTATAGTCATCAATTCTCCAGCCTTTGTAAGTTTGAGTATCATTACTGATTTTTTATTAGCCATTGATGCATATTGTGTGGGAACTTATCTTTATCTAAATGATGTTGTAATTGCTGACCACTTGTAGTTTGGATTGATTGATATCTTCAGGTTAAGAAATTATCATTGTAGAGCTTATTTGTGAGAGGCTCGCCAGTGACTTCAGCAGTATATTCTTTTGAATTGTGGTGACAGAAGCAACAATAAAAGGAGTAAAATTATTAATCACATTAGCCATGGATCTTGATGAAGCTTAGTAGCACTTTTACTTAAAAGAGAGTGTGAATCACATCCGAGACACAATTGATAGTCCGATAGAATTAATACCTTTCTATAACGTTTTTTTCATTTAATTGCCTCAAAAAGTTAATCTTAAAATTTGTGTGTAATTGAATAGTAGAAAATCTTTTCCTTTGTACCACTTATTATTACATCGGTAATAAAAAATGCTCAAAACCTAAACTCACAGGTACTTAACCTGCTCCTAGATACCCAATAACAAGTAGTTACTAGACCTGATGCTGAGGCAAGCTTTAACAAGGACAGGTGCTTGGTTGCTGGGGATAAGGGCAGAGTCGAGTTTTGAAGTTTACAGAGAAAGGTGGGTTATGGTGCAAGTTTGTAGTACTTGCAGATAGTAAAGAAATAACTTCTATCATATATATAGAGCCAAAACTATATACGCCCTTCCTCATTACCATCCCTATTCATACCTATGCAATCTGCATCTCAGAATGAAACTTCCAAATCTTCATAATATTAACCCTAAAAATCATTCCCAAATCACTACA
Organism: Stylosanthes scabra; assembly: GCA_036250425.1. Classification (NCBI taxonomy): domain Eukaryota; kingdom Viridiplantae; phylum Streptophyta; class Magnoliopsida; order Fabales; family Fabaceae; genus Stylosanthes; species Stylosanthes scabra. The sequence continues at coordinate 50,510 of JASCZI010241940.1, read as the reverse complement.
ACACATTTTATATTAAAAAAAAACCAAGCATTTTAAATTCAACAATTTTTAATTTATTAAAAATCAAAATCACAAAAAAAAAATTTAAGAGATTTTAACATGCCAAATCTTCTTTCTTTACTTTTCTCATCTCAGTAGTAATTCAAAATAAATTAGTTTTGTAATTTAAGTATTTTTAATTCATATCGCAATCTAAATTACATCTTGTAAATATGAGATAGTTTATAATTTGATAACATCTTTTTAACAATATCTCATAAGCTATAAAGAGTTTTTAAATATATTCTTTCGAAATTCAGTGTAATGATTTTCAGTCCTGAAATTGTTTATGAAAGTAATTTCTAAAATTTGCAGTCACTCCTAATAATCTTAAGAATGCTTGTGAATGAATATCTAAAGAAGTTCTTCGGTTTGTGTTTGATCCTCTCTAATTCTTGTAATATAGAAAATCATTTTCTAGAAATCATTAGAAATGAATACATGTTTATACACTCATCCAAATTGTGGAACTACATTCAGTATTATTTAGGATTAGATTTAGGCATCTTAGCTGAACAAATATACATTATACTTCTCATGTTAGGAATAGCTGCCTGCTGCCTCTATGTGTTTGCTGTTGTTTGCAAATGAGCACATTGCTCTATTGCAATCGGAAACCCTATTAGTCCTTTTTGGGCTTGGAGGTCTCAAAGGCCCAATTCTCCTTTATGTGTGTAAAGTCATGTAAAAGCCCGATACATTGTAAAAGGCTAGCAATTGTAATAAAATTAGTTTATGAATTCATTTCTAACAAATCACAGATTTAACAATACACAATTACAATCTCAATTCTCTTGTTCTTCAAGATTTCTTCTATTCTTTACATGGTATCAGTAAAGCTTTGAGCAACAACTATGGCTGAAATCATTAATGATCCAAACCCCTCCGCTGCTGCTTCTACAAATCAGAATAATCAATATTAGAAACCATTATCAATTCCAATTTTAGACAAGCTCACAAGTGATAATTTCCTCACATGGAGATATCAAGTTACTCAAACCCTAAGTGGACAGAAACTACAGAATCATTTGGAGAAAGAAAAAGTACCACAACAATTCTCAACCCCAAAAGATCAAATCAAAGGAACTAAATCAAAAGCATACCAAGATTAGAGGAGAGAGGATTATAATGTGAATTCCTGGTTGTTTGCTTCCATGGATAGCTCCTTCAAGCATAGGATTCTTGGCTGCACCTTTACACATGAATCTTGGAATAGGGTGCACACCTTCTTTGCATCACAAACAAGATCAAAGATCAGATAGTTGCAACTGCAATTAAAGACTGTTAAAAGGGTAAGTTCAAGTGCTGAATACCTTCTTCAAATTACGAAAATTGTTGATGCTTTGGCTACTGTTGGAGCTCCTATATCTGACACTGAATACACAAACATCATTCTTGATGGATTGAATGATAATTATCATCCATTTATTACCTCTGTCAACACACGGGAAACTCCCCTCTCCATACCAGATCTTGAAGCTCTTCTAATGGCGGAAGAGGAATTCCTAGAATGTCTCAAGAAACCTGACCCAAGTATGGTTCAGGTTAATGTCACCCAAACTGCTTCTACATCACAAAAAGACTCAACATCAGATCTTTCCCGAGCAAATTTCAATAATTACAGCAATAACAACTCTGGCAGAGGGAATTCTTTCAGAGGAGGCCGTGGAGGCCGAGGCAAAGGAGGCAGAAATAACAATTGGAATAATAATAATCGTCCTCAATGCCAAATATGTAGGAAACTGGGCCATATAGCAACATATGCTATTTCAGATTTGATCAACAGGCCCAGCATAATTTCCAACATTCTCAAAATACTAACATTCAGGCAGTCTTACCTCCATCTTTTGGATTTCGCAACCCCAAGGCCATGATTGCCAATCCATCTACACTCTCGGATTCATCTTGGTATGCTGATTCTGGTGCTTCCCATCACTGTACACCAAATTTTTTAAATCTGCAAAATTCAATAGCTTATTAGGGACAAGAACAAGTTTATATCGGTAATGGTACATGTATCAACATTCATCATATAGGAAATTCTTTTATAAAACATGTTCCCACTGCAAATAGATATTTTCTTTATGATTTACTGTATGTTCCTTCAATTGCGCATAATTTAATTAGTGTTTTCAGATTTGCCAAGGATAATAATGTATATTTTTGTTTTTGGCCTAACTATTGTTTGATTAAATCTCAGGATACACATCAGGTCCTACTCAAGGGAACAACAATTAAGGGAATGTACAAGTTTGAACGAATTGAATTGCCAAAGTCTAAGTCTCTACATGCTAAACCAACTATTCTTAGTGCCGTTTGCCTTAATATTGATCTCTATCATAAACGTTTTGGGCATCCAAATATTAAAATTGTACAAGACATTGTAAAAAGATGCTCTTTACCAATAAATGAAAAATCTTTGCCTACTACTACTATGTGTACTTCTTGTTGTTTGGCTAAATCTCATCGTTTACCATATTCTTTATCTGATACTGTTTATACTGCTCCCTTACAATTAATTGTCTCTGATGTGTGGGGACCAGCCCCGGTTGAGTGTAAATCTGGTGTGAAATATTATGTGTCATTCATTGATGTTTACTCTAGACATACTACTTTATATTTACTGACTCATAAATCTGAAGTTTTTAAGGTTTTTAGACAATAAAAAGCTATATGGAAAAACAACTTGGCTGTTTTATTAAAGCTCTACAAACCGACAATGCTAAGTAGTATCTTTCAAAACTCTTCATTAATTTTTTAAATCAAGAAGGCATACAACATAGGCTTACATGCCCTTATACCCCTCAGCAAAACGGTATTGCAGAGCGGAGAAATAGACATATCATTGAAACAGCCTTGTCTCTATTAGCCACTGCTTCATTACCATTATATTTATGGGATGAAGCTGTCACTACAGCTGTTCATCTCATAAATATAATGCATTCTCTAAACACTAACTCTATATCTCCTTTTGAAGTTCTTTTTAAGTGTATTCCAGATTATTCTACCATGAAAGTGTTTGGGTGCTTATGCTACCCTCACACCAGACCATACAATACTCACAAGTTAGAGTATCGGTCAGAACAATGTCTTTTTATTGGGTACTCTAATTTGCAAAAAGGTTATAAGTGTCTTACGAAAAGTGGAAAAGTGATTATATCTCGTGATGTTATATTTTATGAAAATATATTTTCTTCAATAACTTTCTTTACATCCGAACAGTTACCCTCTAACAGTCATACTAATCAAATTATTGAGTTTCTACCATATGTTTCAACTATGCCACCTACTATGCCACCTGCTCACCTTAATCCCATTGCTCCTAGTCCTACTAATCAGGATGTACCATCTACCACAGATTCTACTATTCCAACCAATAATGATGCTGTTGTACAACATACACAGTCATCTTCTCTTCCACTGCCAATACCTATTTCAGGTATTGAGATCTCTCTACCATTGCCTCCACAACCTACATCATCTACCACTATTCCCAGCAACACACATCCTATGCAAACTAGATCTAAAAAGACTATGACAACTCCCACAACTCTACAGGTAAGTAGTTCTAACACTAACTCTGCTATGGACTCTATGGATATTCCTAAATTTGTTAGAACAGCCCTACAATCTTCGAAGTGGAGAGAGGCCATACTAACAGAATATAAAGCTCTATTGTACCACAAAACCTGGACATTAGTAGATCCCACATCAAATGAGAAAATAGTAAGTTATAAGTGGAATTTTACATTAAAAAAGAATGCTAAAGGTGAAATCATAAGACACGAGGCACGCCTAGTTGCTAGGGGTTTTACACAAACTGCTGGGGTAGACTATGATCAGGTTTATTCTCCTGTTATTAAACCTGTTACTATACGTATTATACTAACTTTGGCACTCTCTAAGGGCTGGAAAATTAAGCAATATGACTTTCATAATGCTTTTCTTAATGGCAATTTAACTGAAACTGTTTACATGACACAGCCACAGGGTTTTACTCATCTGAATCCTAATCTGGTATGCAAACTCAATAAGGCTATCTATGGATTAAAACAGGCTCCAAGAGCCTGGCACCTAACCATTATAGGGACTTTACAATCCCTTGGTTTTCAGGTTACAAAAACGGATGCGTCCCTATTTACTAGATTCACTAGAACTTCTGTTATTTATATTTTAATTTACGTTGATGACATGCTAGTTACAGGCAATAATGAAGAAGAAATTGTTCAAGTCTTAAATAAATTACATTCTACATTCTTGCTTAAAGATCTTGGTGACTTAAATTTTTTCTTAGGCATTGAAGCCACTCTTCATTCACCACATCATATTTCATTAAATCAAAATAAATATATTCAATCTTTATTACTCAAAGCAGGAATGCAGGAAAGTAAATCAGTTTCAACACCAATGTTAAGCTCAGCTCCCAACACTGAAACCCCTTTTGAGAACCCAACTCTGTATCGTTCCATCTTGGGGGGGTTACAGTATGCAACCATCACAAGGCCAGATATCACTTACTCTGTTAACAAACTAAGCCAGTTCATGGCAAATCCTGCCATTGAACACTGGTTTGCTGTTAAAAGAGTCCTAATATCTGGCTGGCTCTGTAACAGATACATTAAATTTTTTCACAAGCAGAGACTTACGTCTTACTGTTTTTGCAGATTCCAACTGGGCCAGTGACCTTGCCGACACCAGCATTCATCAAGCATCGCGAGAAGCTGAGGTTGTCTTCTTCGTCTACGTCGAGACTGCCTTGACCATGGAGACCCCTTCTCATCGCCAATCCCGTCGCCAACTCACATCAGATGTCTTCAGATGTAGTCGTCGAGACAAGCTTCAAATGTCTTCTTCTTTGTCTTCTTCTTCTATTGCAATCGGAAACCCTATTAGCCCCTTTTGGGCTTGGAGGCCTCAAAGCCCAATTCTCCTTTATGTGTGTAAAGTCATGTAAAAGCCTGATACATTATAAAAGGCTAGCAATTGTAATAGAATTGGTTTATGAATTCATTTCTAACAAATCACAGATTTAACAATACATAATTACAATCTCAATTCTCTTGTTCTTCAAGATTTCTTCTATTCTTGACATCTCACTCACTCAGTGTTTTTCTTTTGGAAACTTATCTATCTTTATCTTCAAATATTTATATAGCACTTTTGTTATGGACCGACCCCTAACTAGAGCCCAAATGCCCAACCACCCATATAAGGTCGTAAGGTAATAGGCTCAATATAACATAAATAGATCATATTTTGGCAAAATAGGATATGACCACGACAGATTTCATGAAAATCTCAATCACCAAACACTATATAAACAGGGGGCAACACCCCTCAAGATATGTATTCTTTAACCATACATCCACATTATACTACCTAAGGGTGTGTTTGGTTCTGAGTACTGGGATTGAGACTGGAAGACTGAGACTCGGTATTGTGTTTGTTGGATAGAGACTGGAACTAAAATTTCAATCTCAGTCTCAAGAATTCCAATATTTTCATTACCTCCAAATTGGAGGGACCGGGAGACTGGGGACTGAGATTGAAACTTTAATAATATTTTTTTACTCAAATACCCTCAATCAACATTATAGTTTTCAATACTAATTTTTATTTCTATTCCATCAACTTAGTTTAATCTCTATTTCTCAATTTCTATCTCTAATTAATTTTAAACCAAACACAATACACAAACCTATTTCAGGCTCAATCTCTCAGTCTCAGTCCCCCAATCTTAGTCTCCCAGTCTCAGTCTCTCCCACAAACGCACCCTAAGAGCTCTCTAATTCTAATTTGAAAACTCTTTGTTGGCCTAGCATCTATATTAACCCTCCTTCACCTTCAAAGCTATTGGTAACGCCATAGATCCCCATTAGCAAAGGTACATTCTAACCACTTGGTATGAAATCTCTTATGGTAAGAGGACTAACATCTCCATCTTTAACTTTTTTTGTATGTTAAGTAGTCTCACTCTTTATCAGGTTTGTATAGAAATTATCTTAAAATGCTTTTCTAAGCCATTTTTATATTTCAAGCGTTTTCCCACTTCGTCCAATTTTGTTAAGATCTCAAAAGCTATTTTCTGAAAGCAAATCATAACTTAGAAACAATTAAAAATGTTTATAAGAGGCTTTTTTTAAAAAAAACTTTGCTTACATGCTCCGCTACGCACAAGTCAAAGACTTATAAGTTTTCAAAGTTTGTTTATTTCGTAGTAAAAATATAAGCACAATTCAAGCTCATTTGACATGTCACATATATATAACCATAAAAATTGAGACTTATTTAAAATATTAAGTACAAAATATCTCCACTATATATTAATTTAATTTTTAGGAGAAGTAATTTCCTAAAATGGTATTAAAGACTATAATTGAAAAATCTTGAATTTGTTTATTATTGAACTTTAAGAAAAATAATTTAGCATAATTAGGTAAAATAAATTAAAAGGAGAAAAAATCATATATAGAGATTCACACAAATCTAAATCTAAAATAATAATAAAAAAGGAAGTATTGCGTTCGTGAGGGAACGTATTATTCATACTGTCTCCTCTTATTCATTTTAGTTTTTGAAAATAGTTGTTTCATGACAAAACTAAAACAATGTATGCTTTAGATGATAGGGTTTATGTCTGAAATAATGCATGTACATTTATAATGGATAACTGTTACGGACCAGCTCAATAAAGCCTAATCCATTAAATTAATAATCAACTTATTTGGTCTATAAGTCAAGGATCAAGCTAAAAGGTCAAGGATCGAACCAAAAAAGAAAAGATTCGATGAGATCATGAAGAGATCCCATCCGAATCTTAACCACCCGTAACTATATAAGCAGGGGCAACGCCCCCTCAAGGTACGTATTCTCTTAACCCTAATCTTCCATATTAGCCCTAAAATACTCATAATCCTAATTCTAGAATTCTAGTGTTACTCTCTCATCACATCAACCACCTTCTTTAGACTCAGCCCTCGGACTCTTCCGAGTGCTACCCCTCGGAAGGAATACTTTCTCTCTCTCATTCTCATTGTTTATTCTCTCTCACGATTAAAGTTCATTGTATCATTGTTTGGTACATCCAGGGGCGGAGCTTCTTGGGGACTAAGGGGGGCAATGGCCCCCCAAAATTTTTATAAAATAGTTAGTAATATTATATCGTATTAGAATAAATTTATGTGTACTATTGTACATATTTGTATATATCATTTAGCAACACAGAAAAATGTAAATATTAACACAGAAAAAATTTCTATTTCTAATGTTTATATTTTTCCGTGTTGCTAAATGATATATACAGATCTGTACAATGGTACATCTAGTATTACCTATCATATTATATGTTTAATTCAATTAGTTAAATTTTACACTACTAAATTAAGTATACTAAGTTTAATTTCCTTCTTCCTCTTATTATCTTTTCTTAATTCAAATTGGATTAGTGACCTTTAGAATTTAATTAATTTTAAGTTATATACATTATTACTTTAAGCTCTTATTGCAAATTGGACTAGTCTTTTTTGAATTTTGATTTTTTAATTAGTTAAAGTCTTAAAAAACTTTACATATTATCACTTCAAGTTACATAACTTCAAAATTTTTTATACTAGAGTGGAATTGGAATTAGACTTTTTTTTGTCTATTTAATTTAATATTATTTATATTTTATTGGTTTGTTAATTTAATTTTTTTAATAAGATAAAAATATTAAAATATTTAATAAAAATGTAGTGTCATTATATTAGAATACATTGATAAAGAAATTATAACTTAGAGTTTTTAAAATTTTGCTAAATTTTTTTAAAAAAATTTAATTTGGCCCCCCCAAAATTTTTCTTCAAGCTCCGCCATTGAATACATCTGTACTTAACAATAACCATAATACGCGAAACTCCATATCTGCTCACGATTATGCATGCATGCGTGATTTAAGAGGATATCTAAAGACTGAACTGTACTCCTTAGTCCTTATTGTAGATTACACATAATTAAAATGCATGTGGTTATAAATTACATGCATATGCATATGTATGTGATTATTATATATATTATACATGCACCCTACAGCATGTGATATTCGTTAAAAAATTACATTGGTATAAGGAAAGAAAAATCAGAGTAAGTAAACCCAAATGCGCGCACACACAAACTGACACACGCGAGGAGTTACAACTTAAAAGAATAGATGGATGGAATTGAAGAACAAGTTGAAAAGTAAAGGGGCGTAGGGGTATCTGACCTACCTTGCTCTTCATTTTGCAAACAAAATTTGGTAAAGGATAGATAATGTTATTTGAACCATAATAAAAACCAATAACTCAAACATTTTACACTATTAAATATGAGTACATAAATATAGTTATATATTTTTTACATTCTCTTAACAGGAGTATAGATAATTAATATTTTTTTAATCAACAAATCAGCCAACAAAAAAATAAAACATTTATAATCATTATTTATAAAATGTCCAAAATAAAAAAAAATAAAACATTCAAACATAAATCAATCAAAAAAAATAGAACATCTAAAACCTAAAGAAATAGAACATCCAATTTAAGTTGTTAGCTGATATTGGCTGAATTTTTATTGGTGATCTAGCATTGTTGTCTCTTAATATATATTTTGTATTTGTACTATAGAAAAGTATAGGTAACCAACATTTTTATAACAAACAAATCAGCTAATAAAAAATAGAACATTCGTAATCACTATTTAGGGAACATTCACAATGAAAGTCATAAAATATCTGAAACCTAAAGCAACTAATGATCAACGAACTTTGTATTTTCTTAGAAACAGAACATCCGAAACCTAAAGAAATAGAACATCCAATTTAAATTATTGACTAATGTTGGCTGAATTTTTATTGGTTACCTAGTATTGTTGTTGTACGAATTATGTATGATTCTTATAAATTTACCGATTTTTGTTTATGTATAATAGTTGATATAGTTTAAATTTTTATAATTACGTTTTTATAATGAAGAGAAATATTTTATTTCTTTCCTATTTTGTTGTAATTTAAAA
>JASCZI010241940.1:20062-31505 GCA_036250425.1 Stylosanthes scabra | reverse complement strand
CTTACAACTTTCATGATGTAATATTTACACATTCAATTTATTAAAAGTTTCACTCTTCTTACAAATCAAATAACCCGAAGACTTATCAAACCGACCTCTTCAGGTCGGAGACTTATCAAATCGACCTCTTCAGGTCGGAGCCTTATCTAACCGACCTCTTCAGGTTGGCCTCTTAACCGATATTTGATCAGAGCCTTATCTGACCGACCTCTTCAGGTCGGAGCCTTATATGACCGACCTCTTCAGGTCAGAGCCTTATCTGACCGACCTCTTCAGGTCGGAAACTTATCTGACCGACCTCTTCAGGTCGGAGACTTAATCAAGCCGATCTCTGATCGGAAACTTATCTAACCGACCTCTTCAGGTCGGAGACTTATCTGACCGACCTCTTCAGGTCGGAGACTTATCTGACCGACCTCTTCAGGTCGGAGCCTTATCTAACTGACCTCTTCAGGTTGCCTTCCTAACCGACTTCTTTATAACGGCTTCTTATCCAAGCCGGCCTCTTCAGAATGGATTTCTATCTTAACCGATCTCTTCAAGACAACTTCCTAAATTCTAACATAACCGACCACTTCAGGATGGCTTCTTATCAAAGCCGACCTCTTCAGAATGGATTTCTATCATAATCAATCTCTTCATAACAACTTTTTAAATTTCACCCAACCGACCTCTTCAGGGCGGTTCTCTATTCAAAATGACCTCTATAGGTTTGCTGTCATATTAAACTGATATCTAAATTCCGCACTCAATCAAACCGACTTCTTGATTTCTGCCTCATTACCCACTTTCTTAAGAGCCTGGGGGCTCAACTCACAACTTTGGTAATACAATACTTCAAACAATACAAACATGCCCACTCTCTACTTTAAGTATCAAAACTTCATTCTTTTCAGCTCTCCTCTTTCATATGAGGAACACAATCTCTAAGGACAAAACTTTACTAATTTTCAAATTCTCAAATTGACCTTTGGGGCTTACATCCATATTACTTATAACTACCTCCATTCATTACTAGACACCGATTTATAACTAAATCTACACAAGCTCAACTTGGTTATTCAAAAATAAACAGCTCGCCGACTCTACAACAAGCTTCAACAACTTAAACTTGGGGGTTTCAACCCTCACCTTGCTATATATGCAGTCGAGTTGCAGCCCGACACCTTTTCTTGAAAAACAAACATTCAAAACACCTCGAACATCAAACAAGCTTAACCTGATTCACAAAACCAAGCTCTGCAGGTCAAGCTTGGGGGCTATGATATGACACATAATAATCCAGCCCACTGCTAACAAATAGAAAGACTTACTTGGCCCACACATCCAATATTCAGCACATGTTCAATTAATAAAATTAACTCTTAAGAATGAAGCTCCCAACAAACAAGATAAGGCAAAAAAGAATCAGTCAACATAACTGCATGGCCTCATCTCACAAAAATAGGGATTTGATTCCCTTACCTTAACAACTGCAGAAGCAGTTACTCCATCCTCAAGGCCTATAAATACAGTACTCTAGTCTCAAGTTATAGTATGCAATCTTCTCCTGCTTATGCTTTATTCTCTAATACACTTTTACTGACTTGAGTGTCGGAGTGGCCTTGTAGGTCCACCCCCACGCCGTTCCAAGCTCAGTCAACCTCTTGGAAGCCAAATTCGCCCTCTTTGAAGCCAAGACGCATTCGAGGAGGACCTCTTCTCCAAGTGACCAGCCCAGAAAAATTCTCAAAAATTGTAAATACGTAATAAGGATCCTATTTTATTTTATATATGCAATTTACTCCCAATATTTGATATACTTTTTTCTTATGCTACTTAAATAAAAATACAAAATTTATTATGTATATATAAAAGATTAGTTATCCAAAAATTAACCTTTATATATATGTCTTATATTATTATACATATTCTAATGTATTTTGTTTATATTCTCCATTTTATTACAACTGCCTTTGGAAAAAAAAATTAATTTGGTAATTGTGTGCAAAAAATTTTTTTAGTGAAGAATATAATCGGTAAAAAATTTTTTTTATTAAATTTAGAAATCTAAATATGATGATTTTTTATTTAAAAATAATTTTTACTCTTCATCAAAATATCACTGTTAGCGTATCATTACCTTGTTTTGTATAGATGTATATAAAATATAATTGAAAAAAAAAAATAAGACTCCTCTAATAACTTGTAAATGTTTAATTATTTGATAATAGATCACATATTTATTGAATACTTGAATGAAATAAAAAGAATAAAAAAATGGAATGGGTTTGTGTTAATTATTTGTGATATTCAGTGAGGCAGGAGACAGAGTGCAGCACGCGATGAGAGAGAGAATAATGGTGTCGTCATGGCGATGATTTGAGAGAAGCAAATTCTGATGCAAACAAAACCATTGCTTTGCTTTTAACGCAACAGGCAAAGCCCTTTTTGTGTGTGTGTCTGTTTCTCTCTCACTCTCTCTCTCTTTGCAAATTAAAATTCAAAGCCTTCAGCCGTTAAAGCAAGCGACATGACGGCTTTTCTCAGCTTTTGTTCCTCAACTACCTTTTCTTACTCTGCTGACGTTAGCCCAACGTTGACTGCTTTTTTTATTTTTTTTCTTCTTTATCATTTTGTAAAAATTTAAATTCTTTTTAAGTCTGTTTATTCTCTAAAAAAGATATTTAAAAGGGTTTAAGGACACAATGATATTTTTTTAGGATACTTCTTTGATGAATAGAAAAAAAAAAAAAGAATACGGAGAAAATAATAATGAATTATTAAATTAGTATGTAAGATTATTTGATAAGATTTTTAATATTTTGATTCATTAGATTTTATTATTTTTCTTCATTTTTTTCAACTTTTTTCACTCCACCTTAGTATTTTTTTTAAAAAAATATATTAGAGCTCTTTTTTGAAAATTTAAAAAAATTAAATTCGGACTGCTAGAATATAAGAACACTTAGAAAAATGAAAGTTTTAGAGCGATTTATAATTTTATTTAAAAGAAATTTAAAAAGTGATATTGTGGGGGATGATTTCTGAATTTTTTAAAATTAAAAAATTAAAATTGTTCAGGAAATTTATTATTTTTAAAATAATGAAAAGACAAAAGGCCATCAGCAATTTAAATATTTAAAAATTACATTTTCTATAACCAAGAAATTGTTACGGGTGATTTCTATTAAAAAAGTATATATAAAGAAATCAGTGGACCAGTTGTTTTAAAAATATATATTATAAGAAATTGTTCTAGGCAATTTTTAAACCCTAATAAGTTTGTATATCACCTTACTATATATATAGATAGATACCTATTTTCATGCTCATCACCATTACCACTATCATATCATATCATCATATCATATCATATAAAAATAAAAATCTCTTATTAAGGACACTTGCTAAAAAAATTTGTTTTATTTATCGGGTTTAACTAAGAACACGTATTAAACTTTAAATTTTTAATATATTATATTTTGTATCTATCAAAAGAAAACATTCAAAAAAGTTTATTTATAATAATTTTAATATGAAAAAGGCTAAAGAGCCAACATATTATGACCAATAGGGAGTCAATATGAATTTCAGATGATAGCTTATATAAATTTTAAATGATAACTTAATCGTTAATATATGAGTTACGGATGATGATTTATAAGTTTGAATAATAATTTAATTATTGGCATTCCCTAACGTTAATTTCGTAGCATTGTTTTTTTAATATATATTCGATCGTTCTTGAAACACATGTTAGCTAACTGAACGTATTTATTTATTTATATGGTATAAACTTAGGTGCATGTTATAAAATCTTTGCCTTTTGTGTTTGTCGTTTTCACTTTGAACAAGAAGAGAACAGCATGCAACACAACACCAAGACCCAAGAAAACTGAACACAAGTTCCATTCATTCCTGTTAAATCTCTCACAGGGAAAGGCTTCAACACCCGATGCCACTTCGTTCTTTCTCACCCTTATTTTAAGGGAACCTTATGCCAACTTTATTCATCAACAATCAATTAATTAATTCAAACCAAACAATGTTAATACATAATTTTTACCTGATGCATATACCATTCTACAGCTTCATATATATTATTTTTAGTATGAAAAATGTAAAAAATAATACAAAAATTTTATTTTTCTATTCTAATATTTATATTTTTCCATATTATAAATAATGTGTATGAAAATGTAGAGTAATAAATTAAAAAATTCTTTATATATATATATATATATTTTGAGACACCAAAAAGAATACAGATATATATACATTCTATAAACATTGTTAATCAATGAGTTGCATTGACATAATAAACCCTAATAATAAGGTTAGTGCATTATTATTAATGTGTCTAATATAAATAAAAAAAATTAAATTTCATCAAAGCATTGATTATAAAATAAAATTTTATTCATTTTAGAGGGTTTTAATTATCAATAATAAGTTCTATAAAAACACTAATCAAAGTCATCACTAAACAAGAGTAATAAAAAAAATTAACTTCGTACTAATTTGACTAATACATTAAAAATTTAAGCTTTTTAATTTTCCAACCCAACTTATTTACTTCTCCCAAAAAAAAAGGAGTGTGATTATACAATAACCATTAACAATCTCAATAAGTGTCTTACGTACTTGATATTAGCCAATAGCCAAATTTAATTTGAGTAATGTTAAGTAAAGTCAAATTAAAGTTACTTTATTTAACTTAATATTTATAATTTTATGTATGTAATATCTATAATTATATATTAATAAAATTTAATATCATGTCTTTATTTTGACAATAATTAATTAATGTAAACAAAATCTAAAATAAATCCTATAAAAAAAAGTTTAATAGCCATAGTTTCTTAGCCATAGGTAGTCATTATGTTTTTACTTTAATTTTTGTTTTTATTTATAAATTGATATTAAATTAAATGCATAATATTAAATGTTATAAATATATAATTATGAATATTATTTATATAAAATTATAAATGTTAATTTAAATATAATAACTTTTATTTATAACTAATTATTACCCATAAACAAATTATAACTACTTATATCTATCTGACTAGGACTATGGAATATTTTCATGTTGTTATGAGTCAAGCTAATTAATTAGGTGTTAGGAGTATCTGTAGTATCAGTGTTGGGATCTTGCGGATGCTTTTGTCTCACATTGTGTTTCATTCCACACTGTCAATGTTGTGCATGCATGTGTTGTTTTTTTAAACCAAACAAAGCCTTACAAGTTACAACATATCCTCATTGCGGATTGGTGCCACATTCTTTTTTCACTGAAACAAAATGGTGCTTAATTCTTAGACAAAAACCTTATTATTCTCTTACATGCATGGGGTGTGCGTGTATGTGTTTAGAACTCCAAAAACACTATACAATGCTACTGTCTGATCTTGTGATATTATTCTAATTAAGGTACAGATGTATATTTATTCAGATTATTGTGCAGATATTACACTTTAATCATAATACATTGTTGACAAGTGTCCATGTAGTGAGGTCAAAGAGAGAAAATTTTTCTTTGCCTTTTTTTAGTATATTAAAATCGGAATAAATACATTTTTAAAAAAATTTATGTCAAATATTTTGATTTTTTATTCTTAAACAAATTTTAATTCTCTAAAATTCTATATAAATACTTTTGTTGGACAAATTTTTATAGAAGAATTCGTTGTTTAATTGTGATAAAAAAATTTTATTGATCAGAATCATCCTTTTTCATCGAACAAAAATTCATTCAAGCAGATAAAAGTCAAGTAGAAATAGGCTATTATTCGATCAAACAATAATCAATCCTTATGACATTTTTTGCATTTGAAATTTATATTGAATTATAGTAAGGTGTAATTGTTACATATTCTTCGTCGCTAGTAATTAATAAATGTAATAAATTTTCATCTTTATCATTTATTTTATGTTAATGTTAGGTGTATATTTATTTTGTTCAATCAAGTCATTAATTTCTATATCAAATAAAAAATCATTTCGATGTCAATTAGTATAAAAAATTAACACATAAATAATTTTTTATTTGACATCAAAATAGTCTTTAATTTGTCATGTAAATAAATAATTTAGTTGGATTTAATTGACAAAATAGATGTATGCCTAAAATTATTATTATTATGATCAAAATACATAGTGGGTAAAAAACAAGGCCTAGCCGTCTATAAGTAAAATTAAAAAAATTTAATAATTAAAATAATTAAATTACTATATACCATGAAATAACTGAATTGTATCTAAAAGTATTTCTTATATGATTGGAATTTAAAATCTTACATTTTTTTGTTTTTTTTTTATAATAAGGGACAAACCATCAAGTGAAATTAACTACTGAACAGTTGAAAGTTCGTTGCATTGGTAAAAAGCTTTTCTCGACAAAGATTATTATCATTACTATTATTTTAATATTTTAGCACTATACATATAGATAAATATGGGTTTAATTTGGTCCAAAGAGTAGCTAGTTAAACCTTGTTGAAGACATGTTTATAATCCCCAAATTCATGGGAACTCTCACATTTGACCCTAAATTTGACTAGAAAAAGTGTTGTATGAAGAGGGAACGGATAACCTTGATGATGGTCAAATTTAAAAGACTCAAAGCTAAGAGGGTTATCATGTTCTTTGTGCTGTCCATGTTATGCTATCATCAGAGAGTGTGGACAATGCTCCCATTTTCACTAACTTTCTTTTTTCTACTTCACCTTGCCTTTAGGCTTTTTAGTTTTACAAAACAGTAGAAAAATAAATTAAACCTATCTACAACTTTCTCTCCATGCGGCAACATCTTAAAAGTTGATCCCCTCAATTGTGAATATTTACCCAAAATTTCAAGAATTAAATTATTTTTGTCTTCGTCATTGAAATTATTTTTAAGTTTTAAAAATATCTCTCTCTACCTTTTTTTAAATTTACTTAACATTTACATATTTAATTTTTGAAAAAACCACACCTTCTCTATTTTGATTAAATTTGACTCAATTCATATATATATACTTTTACATTCACTTATTCACTTATTCAGTGAAATAAAATACACGTATAATAATAATAATAATAATAATAATAATAATAATAATAATAGTAGGCTCAAAATAATTAATTGACCTATTGTATATACAGTATACACAATAATAATGAAGAAATGTAAAATAGTGAGCATTACTATTCTCACGTCAGAGACACGTGATTGTTCCATCACCCACCATGCATCTTTTATCTTTATAAGGTTAATATTTTGCATTTCATAATGAAAAACAAAATTTCAAAGAACAACTTTCTTTTTAAAATATAACTATTTATATTTTGGTTCACCCAAAAAAAAGTATTTATATTTTCATAACATTTTTAATTTTTTTTCTTTCAAGATGTTTTTTTTAGGTGTGATGTCAAATTTAAGATTTTGCTAATAAATGTAGTTAAAATACCCTTAATGAAATCACTTTTCCTTTGACTTCTTTTAATTCATATTTCATAAGTTGTTTTCTTTTTTAAACCTAAATGTTTTTTTTTTTTTTTTGTCGTGAACCTAAATGCTTCTTGCTTTCCCATTACTCTACTCTTCGGGCTCAGTTACGATATATGATCACCGTTAACAGTTAACACTTCTTGTTATTTTTGTCACAGATTATCATGGGCCCAAACATATTTGATCAAACGCGAAGGACCATTGGGCCTCCATCATTTTATTATTCTTGATAAAATATTATAATATTTCAACTTTTGGTGAAAATGTATTCATATTTTTCGTTAACAATAATAGCAACTTTGCTCGTGAGAAAAATAAATCATACTATAAACCTAGATAATAGTAGAGTAATAATTAAAAGTCCAAATTTATTTTACTAATTTTTTCTCCTAAAGGAAATTTAACTTATGTTGAAAGTTGAAACCATATAATTTCCAAATATATAACGAACCAAAGAATCCGCAGTAAGTCTTTCAATTCAATTCATTCGTTCTATTAAGTCTTACCACATCCGCAAAAAATCTTAAAAGTTCATATCAACAAAAGTAAAACAATAGATGGTAGAACTGAGAATTCTGTTTATAATTTAAGTGAGGCCCTACAACAGGGTTTATGCTGCAGCAACACAAATAAATCCATAAAATACAAATAGTACAACCAGTCTATACATACAACTTTGACCCTAAAAATAAACATAGTGCCAGCTTGCAAGGAAGAAGCAAATCATTTTGAATTTGATTTGCAAGCTGGCTTTAACATACATGCCTACTACCCTCACAACCACATCTAACAAAGGCCCCCCAGGAATTAATATCAACTAAGTTTTACAAACATTAAAAGATAAATAACCCTAACTCGACAAAACCGTTATCCTCACTGCAAAACAGAACGAAAAATGCTGTAACTCTAGAAAATTAGTAACAGTCAATGACTACAGAGGTTACACAACAATTACTATGTGCACATCTGATTATGGTAAAAATCAGATTCCAATAGCAAGGTTATGGGTGAAGGAGGTGCCGAGTCTTTCTCGGCGGCCTTACCTTACCTCGTAGCTGCAGCTCTAAGGACATTATTGTCGAGAGATTGGGGCCATAGGCATTGATGTGGGTTGGTTATAGTAATTTCCATCTGAACCCTGAAAACCCTGATATGTACTCATTGGAGCTGGTGTAAAAGGGACACTATTCATGGAAGCACCAACCGTCGGATAGGGAGCCATAGATGATGGCTGGGCCACCCCATAACTATACGACATGTTGCTAATTGATCCAGCACTCTGCATGAATGGTGACACAGGGTACTGCGGCATTGGCGGTAGTGGTGGCAACGGGGGAGGTGATGAGGAGGGTAGAGGTGGTTGATCACTCGGAGTAGATTGCTGGGCCATAGACACACTTTGTTGGATAGATTCAGGAACAGAAAAAGGAGGGAGCGGCGGTTGTTGAGGATTCTGGGAAGGTACATAAGATGGCTGGTCATTCTCAAGCTTAGTCCTCTTTTCAGGTTGATAATCTGCAGCGGATGGGGACTCCTTAATCGAATTGCCAATAACCCCTTCAGATGCTAAGGAAGAAAGCACATAGGACAGCATCTGGGCAGATGATGTCGAAGCTGTAAGTTTCGCCGCCACTGCAGCAGCTGCAGACTTTCGTGGATCTTCATCAATGTGTCCAGGTTTTTGAGGAAAAGACATTTGCGGTGCATACATTAATGGAGCTGATTGTTCCCTATCACCAGATATAAAACTTGAAGTTGCCATGGAGGTTTTATTTTCCTTTGATCCCTGTTCAGGTAATGACTGAATATTGCTGCCACCAAGTAACTGTTGACAGGTGCTACCGGTCTGTTCTGACTGAACCCGTGCGGCCTGAAATGTATAGCACATAACATTTGAATTAGACTGTTCTCACAATATCCAATATTGGTACATCTATGGTAGAACTTTTCTATTTTCTAGTGTTAGCCAGTATTGAAGAAAATTTTACTATATACACCCAAAAGAACTGAAAATAAAGCTCATATAAATATAACTATATAAATTATAACACAATATAACAAACATATTTAAAACAGTTACAGAAACAACTAGGATCACTTAGGCTATGTTTGGTTGGACACAAAGGGAAAAAAGTGAACTTGGTGGACAAAATACTCGGCTTTGATGGTATTAAAATTTCAAAAGCACTCAAAGCATACTGCCTCAGATTAAAATAGTTTGAAAACGGATGGTGTTCTATGCTTTCATAACTCTATTCAAGGTTCTTAGATTTAGAGGTACGACACTAATTGGAGGGGAACAGATGAGAAGATTCAATCATGCGAGGTACAAATGAGAAAGGAATTTCACTATACTTTTGTGGACAATAATTCAAGAGTACTACAATCTCTTGCAAAACCAAACCAAAACTCCAATTCCGGATCCTCCTTTTACCAGTTCTAATATATATAACAAGGCCATTCCTTTCTACCTCAAAGACGAGTTTGAATGGATGGTACTCCATGCTTCCTGAATCTATTGAAGGCGCGGAGATCAATAGCTTTGATATTACCCGGTCAGATTGGATTGGAAAATTAAAGGTATGACTAACAAAGGAAACAACACTATCTATATGGAGTTATTGGTCAATGTGACAACAAATCAAGAGATTTAAATCTATACAAGGGTGAGGATAAACTAAAGTTCCCTTAATCCTCCCAAAACTGAACCAAACCTCCAAAATTCTCAACTGATCCACTTGCTGTCATAATATCTTCTTTCATACACTTTTGCTCCTCACCAATTCCAGTCTCTAACTACCAAGGCTAGGTGCCTAGTAATCTAGCATACTACTTTATCTAGGCTGCCACCTACATAGGTTTCGAATTTCATGCTGATGAATTCTAAATTCCTGCTGTGTCGATAGGGAACAGCACAATCTGTATACTATTATTATTATCCTTAGAATTGCAAATTGCTTCCAATTTCCCCTTGTTGATCAATACATTAATGACCACCTAGTAGACTTGCTGATTTTCAGATAAATGATTGTACAAAATTTAGGCAAGTCATTTTATCAAGATATAGATATATATCACTACTCGATGACAGGATAAGTTCCAAACCTGAATCTGGCTTCTGACTTGACCCAGCTTGAATTCCTGGTAACAAAACCAAGTTAGAATTACATACTAAAGGTTTCAGCACTTTCATAAAAGAAAAGCAACAATAGAAATTACCTGTTCCTGTAAAGCCTCTCTCAGATGAGATACAAGGCTAGCTCTAGATGATTCTATAGCTGTTAGTTGCTCAATGCAGTCCCTAAGTATGCCATTATGTCCCTGGAGTTCATCCACTATTGCAGATCCATGGAATTGCCCTACTCATTGATGATTAAATAAGTTGAGGATATCCAAATAAGATCTAATCAACATTATTCCCATTAAACACATTAACAAATATTCTATCCAAAAAAAAAAGTCTACACATGTGACAACTCATACGCAAGCTGATTGGATGAATTGGTGATTTGACAGAGTTAAAATCAAATATTTAATTGAGCTAATGATTCAATTAGGGGTGTCGAGCTAATGATCCAATTAGGGGTGTCAATTGGGTTAGGCTAACCCATGGACCCATCACCCATGTGCTTTGACCCAAATGAAGAAATAAAATTAGTAGGTTTAAAAAAAAAAGAGTTGATGGTTTGAACTTTTCAACCCAACCCATTCAATCCAATTTCTCTTATAGGTGTCTCAACTTAGGTGAAGAAATTTTAGTTTATCATATTATAAAGCTTCCAATTTGAGTATAGATTGGCTACTTGAATCAAACTAAAAGTTAACCTTTTGGCATTCATGTATTACAGATATACTAATAAAAGACATAAGCAATGAGTTATTATGCTCAAGCTGAACTCCAAGTCTCCAATCGATAAATTATTGGCACAAATAAGCAAAAATAAATATAAGTAATTGACAATTTGG
>JASCZI010241940.1:0-19964 GCA_036250425.1 Stylosanthes scabra | reverse complement strand
TAATGGCATTTCTGCATTTGCTCAATACAGCATCCTCATCTGTCTGCCCTCCATAAATAACACGATAACCTGTGACTATTTTGTCCAATGTGTTCCCAGCAGATGGTCTCTGCAAGTTAAGGATAAAGTATAGGCTATGGAATCAGCGCAGAAAACATACGAAGACAGCAGGTGCAGAAAATCATCATATGAACATGTATACTAATACCAGTTTCATGTTCAAAGGTTTAGCATCACGGTCATTGTTCTCCACATGCTTCCCACCAAACTCTTCCTTGAGAAGTTGACCACGAGAACCAAAAACTTTTCTATCTTCCCATATGCTAATCTGCATGATGCACAAGGTGATTATATAACTGAAAAAAATTTGTTAATCACAATGTTCCACGTAATTTATTTTAGTATGAACATCTAAAGCATGTTTGAGAATAACCAAGAACTGCTTTTTTGTCTGTTAAAAATGCTGTTTTCGGAAAATTAAAACTTGTTTAGTAATTTTTTTTTTTAACATATTATAATCAAATGATTATATCATTTTAGGCTGAAAAACACATTGAAGCTTATAATTATAGCCAAAAGCTTTTTATTTCTGAATCATAATGATTTTATCAAATCAACTCCAACCATCAAATATTAAATGACAATAATAATCAATTCATATACCATTTTAGTAATTTCATATATAATAGCAACATTTTACGTATGATATTATGATATAAAGAAAACAAACTATCTTAAATTTCCTTTTTAGCTAAACTATCCAAAGCATAAATTAATTTTCACAAGTCAGTGATTATTGAAATAAGTTTAATTTTAAGCTTTCCCAAACACATTCTTTAAATACAAAAGAAGCATGAAGCAAAAGCAACATTCACATATTTTACAAATACTCGTTTACAAGATATCAAAAGGATGCTAGACCTCCAGCATTCCTAGAAGAAATTCATTAGAGAGAAACAAACATATGAACCAGTATAGCATGTTGAAGAAAAGAGTGCAAAGTTAAAATTAATAAAATTAACCTGATCAACATTCATTTGGAAGAATCAAAAGTTTTCTCCAGCTTGCAAAATTATTTTATAGAAAATATCTCTACAAATGCCACATAATATACACTTTAATTATTAAAGTTATTCAGAGACTGATTTTGGAAAATGGGAACAAACGGCCCGTTGATTGGGAAACTGATAACCAGCCGGATCCAAAACTGGGATGCATAAAGCAAGCACCAACTACCAGTAAGCCAAGGACCAATGATAAAATCTAACACATCAAACCAAAACAAAAACCCTTGGAAAAGTCAGTAATATTCTAGAGGCTACTGTTATTACTATGTACATTACATAAAAACTGATGAACAGTGTCTCAACAAAGGGGGGATATCATGTGTTTCTATATTTATAGTAGCCTATTGCCACTCCAGTTTTGATAACACTACTAGTATACTCCTACATATATTTTATTTCCATTGGACTGGCTTTTTACATGAATATGTAACAAGTAGTAGTGACATTATAAAAATGGGAACAATATCTAATCCCCCTTCAATCTATGATTCACATATCCTGCTATTTTCCCATCATTTTGTAGGATAGACTAGTATTATAGAAGCCCATGTGACTTTAGCCCTTGTTTTATAAATCTCCCTTGTGGTTGTGAGCTACTGGGCTTATCCTATCAGCAATGCCAAGGGCAATAGTTCCCGTTTTGCCCCTCATCCCCCTCAAAAAAAAAAAAAAAAACACACACACACACACACACACAGAGCAACAACAACAGAAAACTTGATCATTGATTCAGTACCATTCTATATGTTAAATCAACATGACAAATCCATTTATCACATTACAGCAAAAAACCATTTCTCTTTCCTTTACACAGCCTATATAGATACGAATATTCTCAACAGAATAAACAGTTCTGAACCCCCTCCCCCCTTCCCCCTCTTCTCTCACTCTTTCAGCTCCATTTTTATCCTTTTCATGGACAAAATAAAAGTATAAAATATATTAACCAATTCTGAAAAAGACACATTCCATTCCTGCATACAATTACTAAGATGTGCTGAGATACACAAAACAACCAAAATTACACATCTTTCGTTTGACTTTTGAATCAAAAGAACCAAGGACATTTTGTTATCTCTAGATAGCAAAACAATTATGAATGCTGATGTTGATATGCACATAGTAAAGATTATTTGGTTGGAGCAAAATGCATGCACCTACGATGAGCGATTTTCTAAAAAGCAAGTTTTATGGGATGTGATTAGATGTCCAACATCAATTTGGTATAAAGCTCACGATCATTATAGAGGAATTTTCCCTCTTGACATGTTGAGAGATAAGAAAGCTATACTTTAGAGATAAATGCTCCTTTTGCTTTGCTTTTGTATAGGGAACTCTTATTGCCTAATATTGTATCACTCTTTTCCTCATCTTCATGAACTTTTTTTTTTAATAAAAAGCAATTTTTTAAAAATTAGTAAAACTGATAAAATAAAAAAGAAAACATGAATTCCATTTGCTAATCCATAACGAATGCATTGTTAAATTACCAGCCTAAGTGCTGCATTCCTTGCAAACTCATCACCATGTTGAATCACATCTCGAAGAGCATCAGGGAGAACTTTCCAGAATTCACCTACAAATTCAGACCCCTTTCGCCTGCTATTTTGTAAAATATCATTTGCAAGATACAAAAATGCCAATCTCTTATCACGAGGGGAACAGTGAAATTGTCTATCCCATGTTTCAACAACTTGTTTGGCTTTATTCATATGAAAAATGCACCAATGTGACAAAGCTTGAACTCATTAAGGATCACAATCTAGCAGCAGCAAATAGTTATATCCACCAAACAAGAAAACAAATTCGAGATATATATGCACATTTATTACTAGCCATCAAAGGGTATTGAGCTTCATAAAGGAAAGGAAGATCGTAACTGCAATGAAGGAAAAAGCGGGAAAGAGGATTGTCTGCAAACCAGTTAAAGGACAATTACACCCCCTAACACAAAAAATCAAAAGGATAATGTTCCAACTTGCACATAAGCTACAAAACAAATTTAGAGCAATAAGTTATATTAAACAGTAAAACCAATGGTGAACGTACTCAATTAGGTATGATTCAACAACAACATATTAAACACAAACAGTAAATCAAATTTTTATTGTCACAATAAGTTCTTGAAGGATACTCTCTATGCTCGCTTGTGAAGCATTTAGCTTGGACAGTTTATCCACTAAAATCTGTGGATTGAATGTACTGCCCATCTTTCTGACTAGAGTCGGCACAGTCTACTAGAGCAACAGCTTTCACAAAAACCTTCATAGGGAAAAAAGGGGGCAAAGTAATACATCAGGATATAGATCAATTACCCAAAAATAAATTAAAATTAAATATCTACTTATAGTTTAATATGTAAACATCCACCACTATGAAAGATATATCCCTCAAAGCAAAATATCAGCAGTTCATATGGAAACTGGAAAGTGAAAAACAGTAACAAAGAACAGAAATCCAAGGCCAGTCATATCCAATGTTCACTGAGTTGTACTGTAAATTGTGATCATTGCCAATAAATAGAAAACTGCAATAACTTTTCATGCCTGAAGACTAATAGATACCAGGAATATACAAATGAATAAAGCTAAATCTTAAGGCCTGAAAAATAATGTTTTCAAGAATGAATGGTCATAACAAATCATTTATACAATTTTTTGTTGATAATTTGCACAATAGCAATAAAACTCACCAAAAGGAAATTAGTTGATGATAAGCAGCTAAAATATACAGAAAAGTGACAGATAATTCTTAAACCACAAAGTCATCTAAAGCAATCACAAGTCGTGTTACTTGACATGCTCTTGCTACATCCTCAACCTAAAATTTAATGCTCCAACTGCACTGTTCATAGATAATAATTACATCTAACATGCAATCAACAGCCAAGAACAGTACAATTTTCTCAGGTAACATAACCGACCCTTTTCGGCCATAGAAGCCACACAAAGCTACTAAAAACAAAACTTGAGCATAGAATATCCAAATAGGGCACATATAGAGTGATTAACTCTGAGGAGCCCCAATTTCCGAAAAACCAAAACAAAGTAACAGAATAGCCAAAATTGGTGTACTAAGACGAGCAATTGCATCATAGTTTTTTATTGCAGATGGCAGCTCATGGCGGAGCGCCCAAAATCTGCCCTAGGATTATGCTTATGGTGTAGCAGTAAATGGTGGATAAAGTGAAAATACAAGTACATGCACAAGAGAAACATGCAGTAATAATGTACATGCAATAGATTGTGAAAACCTAATCAACATAAGCAACTTTCTACCCATGAAGTATGCAATTAATTGAGCAAATTCAACACATTAATTCAAGAAACACCAAAAATCACGACATAGAGCTTAAATGGCAACTATGGCATAGTCATATATTCAAAACTCAAAAGAAACCCTTCACCATGCCCTTAAACTAACAAATGAACTATATTGATTGACTGTTCTCATCAAGCTCAAAATTTTGATAGCAAGGTGTCGCATTAAAAGAGAGTAGGAAAAAGAGGAACAGGAACAGAAACAGAGTCTTGAAAAGGATAACCAACCAGGAGTGGAGGAGGAGGAGGAGGAGGAATAACCGGTGGCAGCGGCGCTGCTGCGACGGCTTCTTCCTCGAGCAGCAGAAAGAACGACAGAGGGAGGAGCAGGAGAGGAGGGCCAACCGGCGGCGACGGCGATTCTGTCGGCGGTTCTTGGAGCAGGAAAGAGGGAAGGAGAAGAAAAGAGAAGGAGGAAGAGAATTTCTGGGTTACTAAGGTTTGTGTAAGGCTCAAATCGGGTCTCATTCACGTTCCGTAACCGTAAGCTACATGGCATGTCGGACCGGGTTTAAGAAGACCCGACCCTGAATCCCCCAATATATATTATTCAACAATGCTATATGTACACCTCTTTTTTGTGTACACTTCTATCCAAGTTTCAAACGAATA
Organism: Stylosanthes scabra; assembly: GCA_036250425.1. Classification (NCBI taxonomy): domain Eukaryota; kingdom Viridiplantae; phylum Streptophyta; class Magnoliopsida; order Fabales; family Fabaceae; genus Stylosanthes; species Stylosanthes scabra. The sequence continues at coordinate 14,965 of JASCZI010241940.1, read as the reverse complement.
GATTTTTATATATAAAACGAACATGTTTTTATAGTTGACACGAACAGGTTTTAAAACATGTTCGTTTGCTTTTAAAAACATGTTTGTTCTAGTAGTAATATTATGTTCGTGCACGAACAAAAATCTATATATGCAACGAACATATTTTATAGTTGACACGAACACGTTAAAAACCTGTTCGTTTACTTTTAAAAACTTGTTCGTTCTAGTAATAAAAATCTATTCGTTGGCACTTGGATAGAGGTGTACACCAAAAAAAAGTGTACACCAAGATTAATTGTATATTTTTTTAGTTTTTTACTGCTCTAATTTCACAAGTTCGAATTTAAGGCTGAAAAATTATTATATGACTTTAGTGTGTATCATGTATATGGGTCATGGGGTTCTGGTGTGTTTTGCTTTAGTATGGGAATTTTTTTCGCAGGATGCGAAAAAATAAAGCAACCAGTAGAATTAATTTTTCGCATGATGCCAAAAAAAGGAGCTTGCTGTTGCGAAAATTTAAAGATTTTTGCACCATGCAAAATTTTTTATAGGTGAAGAGATTTTTGCATGGAATAAAAACTAATTTAAAAATAATTTTTTCAAGTATAAATAAGATAATCAGAGTTGTATAGATTCAAACGATTGTTCACCTTTGATAAGAGATATAGGGTGAAATATGGATAGCGACATAGTTCTTCGAGTGTATTATAATGATGAAATCATTCCCGATACAAAAGAAGGTGTTTCTTTTGTATCGAAAAGTACATCATCATATGTCATACCATGTTTTACAAGTTTTTCTGAGTTACAAAATAGTATTTGTCGAAATATAGATGGTCATATATCGAAGGTGGTAAGTAGCATATTATAAAGGAGTCCTGTTGTAGTGTTTGGCGGGCTGATGCAGTTCCAACAGATGCCCGTTACGGACGATGCAAGCATGCGGCGAATATTTCAGACCCATTGGAATCCGTGAGCTCAGATACCGTTGATAGAGTTGTACGTTGAATTTGAAGAAGCGTCCGCTTATGTTGGTGGATACGACTCGGATACGGGTAGACACAGGGAAATAAAATGGTACGAAGATAATAGTGACAGTGAAGATGATTTCGAGACCAACTGCGGAATCAATGGCGAAAATGAAAATGTTAGGGGAGAGGAGGAAGCAAACACAGCTCGACAGATTGCAATGGATGCGATTGCAAGTTAACAACATAGTATTAGTGGGGAAGCAAGCTTAGACGTAGTTGGACAGAGTACAAAAGACATGGCTATGGGGCAAGATCTGTTTGGGGCACCATCCTTCATGCGCATGGTAGATCTTGAGGCCATGAATGGATCAGAATTCCGAGAACATACGAATCATGGTACGTGGCCTTGTAAAATTCTGTTGACATGATTATTGTTGGCTATGATTGAGTTTGGTTGTGTTTGGGAAGGTTTTGCTGCAGAAGATGGGGAATTCTACATAGGGATGGAATTTAGATCTAGAAAGTTAGCAATCGCTGCAATTAGGAGCTACACATATCGAAAGGGGTCGATTACATGGTCTTTGAATATGAGTCTACAACATTCTATGCTAAGTGCAAGAGGTTTGAAAATGGATGTAACTGGCTTATCCGTGCTAGTTTGATTCGAAAGAAAGCATGTTGGGTTATAAGGAAGTACAATGGCAAGCATGCGTGTTCCATGTCAGTGATTTCACAAGATCATTTAAAGCTGGTTTTGGACACAATTGCAGAAGCTATTAAACTTGTCGTCCAGGCTGACCCAACCCTGAAGGTGGCAACAATAATTGCAGATGTTCGAGCCAGATTCAACTACACCATAACTTATCGCAAGGCGTGGCTAACAAAACTAAAGTCCATTGCGAAGGTATATGGTGATCAGGAATTTTCTTATGTAACATTGCCATTATGGTGCAAGGTGATGTGCTATGCAATGAAAAGGTGCAGTTGTTGACGTAGAAACTTTGCCATGTTATGAGGGAGGATTAAGTAGGAGGATGTAAAGATTCGGCATCGTATATTTTGGAGTTATCCATGCATCAGAGCATTCAGGTATTGTAAGCCAATGGTACAAGTCGATAGGACACACCTCTACGGAAAATACAAGGGCATTCTATTGGTTGTCGTTGCATAGGACGAAAACCAAAATATCGTTCCTGTTGCATTTGCCCTCGTTAAAGGAGATATCGCAGGTGAATGAGATTTTTTCCTGACAAATTTGCGGAGGTATGTAGTAACTAGAAACAGGGTTGGTATTATTTCAGACCGCGATTAGTCTATTCAGGTCGCAATACGTCGTAGCAATGGTGCGTGGGCCCTATCGAGAGCTTATCACATGTTTCGCATCAAGAACATTGCTTCTAACTTCTTGAGGCGGTTCAAGGCCCCTCATTTGCACCACTTACTTGTTATCCTGGGTACGTGACAGTAAAGTTATCAATAATAATAATATCAAGTTGCATGCTGGTATTAAAACATGTTTTCGCAAAATTGGCAAGTTATTCTTGATGCATGTGCATCATTACTGGTTTTTGTCACTAGTTTCTTATAAATTTAGTAAAGATTAGCTTAATACTCAAGTATATTTATTCTTATTTTGGTCAAAAATCACTTTTAGTGTTTTGTTGATTATTTACAGAAATTTGCAAGAAAATACAAGAGAAAGAAGAAGAAGAATTGAAAGAAGAAATATAAAGAAACATAGAAGAACAAAAGGAGGAAGAATTGAAGAGAGCTTGATCACAAACAAAGCACAAACACTTAGAAAAAAATTTTGAAAACAAGTTCCAGGAGGCAAGAACAAGAATGGCGTGTAGCGTTTCAACACCAAATGCTACACGCCACTTAACTTAGAAGAAAACCAATTCATGAGCCAAAGACAAGCTTGGGCGTGTAACATTTCAACCACTTAACTTAAGAAAAATTGGGATTTTGGAATGGAAATGAACTTCGGCGTGTAACATTTTGACGCCACACCTAAGTTCTACATGTCCAAAATGTGAAGAAAACAACCCCTTTGGGCGTGTAAAACGCCAAGCCGCGCGTGTAACACGCCACAACATGACCTTTGCCCACTAAATCGGTGATAACTTAAGCTACAGAGGTCCAAACGAGGCGATTCTAGTTGCATTAGAAAGCTAACATCCAGAGATTCGAAACTATATATATATGTCTATAATTGACAATTGGTTTGAGCTTCAAACAATCTCCATCTTTCAGCTTGTAAAACTAACGTCATGCCAAATTCTACACTTTAACACAAAATCCTACACGCCCATCATCTTTTCAAATCTTAAGAGTGGCGTGTAGCATTTCAACTACACGCCACACATCCTGGAAGCCCCTGGAAGTTGTTTTGTAATTAAGATAAATATTTGGCTTATGGAAGAAGATTTTGTAATTAATTTGGCTAATTGGAGGAGATTAATTCAAGGGTTAAATTGTAATTTGTTAGAGAGATCTTCTAGAGATTAGATAAGATTAGATTAGGTGATTTTGATTTGATTTGATTTGATTTAATTTAGATTGGATTTAATTTAGTTTTGTTTTAGGTGGTTACTTAGTTATAAATAGTATTTTTACCATTAGGGATATCTTAGCTTTTACGTAGAATTTTATTTACAATCACAGAATTATGTCTAGCTAAACTCCATTGTTAAGGATGAGGAGCTCTGTTCATCCCGGTATAGCTTACTAATTCAAGTTTTCGATTTTTTTCAATTTCAAGTTATTGATCGTAATTCAAGGATTAAAGTTTTCTGTTCTTCATTCAGAATTAGGATTACTGAGAGGTATACTTCTTCTCTGTTGTTTTGATTATTTGATTTGAGAGAATTTATGTAATCATAACAAATGTTGAAAACTTGTTTCTCATCATTTATCAATTGAACTAGAAATAAGGATTTGATAAATTGTGCAACACCTATTCTATTATAATTCTCAATAGGCTTAGAACTAATTTGGGTACGTGACATATAACCTAGTTAGGATCACTATTGAATTTTAATTAGAATTAAATAAGTTTTTATGCTTAACCTCTATTTTTAATTGATTAGTCAAGAGATTGATAATTGGTTAGGTTTAAGGAAACTAAATCACTAAGAGATTATGGTTTAGTTAATTAAGATTCGTTGGGAATTGATCATACTTGTTAGAGAAGAAATTGAAATTAAGAATTGGTAGCTTAGGGTTAAACATCTCCAAATCCTTAACTACTTTCATTCATTGTTTTCATAAATCCACTTTTGATAACTCATGTACTAGTTTTGGCTATTCACTGTTTTTGTGCCTTAGTAATTCAAATTTTAAACTCTCTGTTTTGTCACTTTGTCTAATCAAAAGGGTTAATTAATCATTATTGTTTGATCTGTCAATCCTCGTGGGAACGATATTCACTCACCGCGGTATTACTTGTACGATTCAGTATACTTGCCGAGTTTAGGATTGTAAAATCCATATCAATTCTAGGACTGAAGAAGAGTACAATATGAACCGTCAAAAGCTAAAGGATCGAGGTGAGGCATACACTCAGTGGACCGACCACATTGGGCGAAGTAAGTGAGTTTTGGCGTTTGACACCGGACACTGATAGGGTCACATGACGACGAACCTAGTGAAGTGCATAAATTTGGTTCTGAAGGGTGCGCATAACCTTCCGGTGACACCTCTTGTGAGTGCTACGTATTATTGGTTGAACGAGTTGTTTATTCGACATTCCCATGACGCGCAAGAGAGAAGACGCACATGACTTATGTACTCAGATTTTGCGATGAAGTAGCTAGAAGCGAGATCCCAGCATGTGGGTAACATCGTAATCACTCGATTTAACCGAAGAAGTGTGGTATTTGAAGTGCGTGACAACACAAATCAAAATTTTTTTGTAGTAAATCTTGCCGATCGGACTTGTTCTTGCGGTCTATTTCAAGTGGAGATGTTACTATGTCGCTATGTTCTAACGTGTTGTGCTAACCAACGTTTGAATTGGTTAGTGTATGTCCATGATGTATACAAGATGACGTAGATCTGGAAGGTATATCCGTACAAATTTGTGCCTTTGGGGTAGATGGATTCATGATATGCTTATGATGGAACGAGAATGATGCCTAATCTAACACTAAGATGACTGCCAAAAGGGAGGCTAAAATCAACTCGTTACCTAAATGAGATGGATTCGAGGGACATGCGTGGTCCGAGGATATGTCGTCTTTGTGGTCATAGTTGATCTCGACGCTCACAACGTGGTCAGAATGCTTATCGTTGAGTCATCTTGCGCCAAATGTGTCCCAATTCGTTTTTTCGTATGACGGTCGGACATCCTATGGTTGGTATGATGGTCTAACATCCTGTGTCCATTATGGCCAAGATTTATAGTACTGGCCAAATTCAGGGGCGTTCTGTTGTGGCAGAGGGGCATTATCAACAAATGGATACCCCGGTTGCTCATGTGGAAAGCCATGCGGCACTACAAAAAATTGAGTTTCAGCGACAAACTTTCGTTGCCAATAGCATAATATCAACTATTCCTTTAATATAAGGTATGTTTTATGGCAATTTCATATTTGTTATTACTAATATACATTATCAAACTCGGACCGGACTGGTCGGTTTGATCGGAAAACCAGTGAACTAGATCTCACACCGGTCTGGTCCAAAACAAGGATCGTTTCTACAACAGAATCATTAAGAACCGGTAAAATCTGCTAAAAACCATTTTAATCGAACAGCTCGATTCACACATGGATAAATTTACAGTGCTCCAGTCTCTGCAAGTCCACGGTAGCAAGCGCTGTAAATTTTGGGAAAATGTAGCGAGTGAGATTCGAACCTTCTTGGTGAGTGATGTAAAAGAGCTCACTTCCTACTAAACCATGTGTAATAATAGACAATGTGGAAGCTAATTATATTATATGACACATCAAATCTAATTCTATATATTTTTCATTTATTTAATTATTTTCTATTTCTATTTTGTACTAACTTTTTTCTAAATTGATTATATTTTTATTTAAGTATAAATTTCATTAAATACCTATGAATTTAAAATAAACAATTTTTTATTAATTACAACATATATATTTTTATTTTCATGATTATATGATATCTATTAATATAATTATCAATAAACAATAATTATATAATAGTATCTTAGGTGTAAATTAATTAATAAATTATCAAAACCTAATAATAATAATAATAATAATAATAATAATAATAATAATTTTTACATAAAAATCTTTAAAAATACTTAAAATATAGAGAAGTAATAAAAATTTATATAATTATTTAATTATTAATTGGCCAACGGTTTAACCAGTGACCCAACGATTAAACCTCTAATCCAGTGACCCAATAGTCTCACCAATTCGATGGACGAATCGATTCTGATAACTATGATTTTTATTGATAAATGTCAGTGGTAATAGAAATAATGTCACAATTATTCTTATTAAAATATTTTTTAAATAACAATCGTACACTTTTTACTTTTCAGGGAATGTGCATGGAACAGATTCAAAGAGAAGATAGGGCGAAATCCTAACCTCGTTGTACGTCGTAGTGCAGCCGTAGCCTCCACCGCCACTGTCGCTGTGGCAACCTCCGACACCACCATCTCCGCCGCCTTCTCCAATGCATTTCCAGATCTGGTAGCAATGCCCAAGTCTGTAGAGATCGATAGAAAGCGCTTCCTCCGAACGACGTAGTCGCCGCGCCTTTGCTAAGCAATGATGTCGTTGCATTCACCTTCGATCCATTTCTTCGCTTTCCCTATTTCTCTATTTTGTCGCTACCTCCACTTCTCTTCTCGTCGCCTTCTCATATTTGCTCCTATGTTTTGTGCCTCTTCACTATGCTACCGATTATTAATCAAATTGCTTATTAAATTGTTATTAACTTTCTAATTAAATTGTTGATAAATTGCTTATCACATTGCTAAATTGTTGTTTTGTCGTTCCTCATATTCTTGAGAGTTAGTGTTACATACGGTCATACGCTGATTTGGGAAGTAGGTCATAAGACTCAAGATTTTGGCGAAGGCAGTGCTAAAATTAGATATTTGTATTCATTCAACCAATTAAATTGCCTAAATTCCAATCAGAAAACAAAATCACTGATTATGATATGATACTTATGTCAAATGAAGGTGTATGTGATTTGTTTGAAACCTATTGCAATTAAGAAAATTATGATTCAAGGAATCAACAAGGGGATATTTGGACTCACATCTGCCAAGAAATATGAAATTGAGAGTTTGGTTCAGGAATTAGAATCTCAGAATCTAAGGATTCATTTAAATTTTCTTTACCTATAAGTGTGCTCAAGGATTCTTAACTAAGGTAACTCTCCTTTTCACTTGAAACTCATCTAAAAAGATTGAGGTGATTGTTGTTGTAACTTATAGTAGCTGTGGTATAGTTGCAGCTTAATTCATCAGTGATGGACACAATAACAAGTAATTGGAGAGGGAATTGAGGTGATAGAGGTTGTTCATTTTGTTTCTTGTTATTGTGTGTGAGTTACTTCATTAGTTCATTTTGAATGGCCTATTAATAGGTGATAGAGTGTTATTCGTCTATTAATTTCACTAAAACGGAATTATGTCCTACTACTGTCATGTTACAGGTCTTTATGTTCTTGCTTCAAAATTTGCACAAATTCCTTGGTTTAATTCGGTTTTTGCTAACATTGGTGATGAGCAGTCCTTATTGCAATTGTTGTCTACCTTATCTGGCCACCTAAGACAAATTAAATAAGTTTAAGAAAAATGTGTTTTAGTTGTGTAGAATTGAAATATTAAAGGCACATCCATGATTCAATTATTTATTTATAAAATTCACAGTTTGTAGGTTGTTAGAGTAGTACTTTGCAATATATGTTCACACTATGAATTATGATGCTTTTGGTATATTGATTATTGCTGTAATCCCCAATATAATAGAATAGCTTGCAATCTCTTTGCCAAGTTAAGTGTTAGTTAGCAATTAATAGATTAGGATTTAATTTATGTTTACTTTAATGAATGTATATTGATTTGTTGTTACTGATATATGGCACATTTTTTTTTTTGTTTATGGGGAGATTATTGGGAGATTTTAGAGTTGGTATAATCTCTTGCATGGTAATCTTTATGTCCTTTTTGTCTTTTGATTCTTTATACTTTGAAGAAGAATTCTAGGCATTTCTAGCATTATACTTTCCAAGTCAAATTAGTGTAGACCTGTTATATATATTTACTTCTTAATTATTGTAAACATGTTTCCTTCATTAGATTGATAAATTATTTATTAAACATAAGCAAACTGAACCTATATGATTCAGAGTGCTTTGTCTCTTGTCTTTTAAACATAGTGGATTAATTTAGCATGTTTCATCTATTTTAAATTAATTGTGTGTATGTAAGAATCAGATACTTAAAAGGAAATTTATGCCACTATAGAATAAGTGACTTTTGTTATACTTTGTATAGTTATATAGTTTTCTTCTATTTTAGGATTTCACGGAAAATATTGGTAAATATTGTAAACCTATTATTGATTGTTGATATTGTAAATTTAATAAAATATTTTAGCATATTTATATTATGTATAAGAAGAAATAATTGTTCGCAAAGAAAAATATAGATTGTTTACTTCTCATGGAATCAGAAAATTAGTAAAATAAAGAATTTTTTAAAGTTTTAGTGGGAATAAAGATGGCTGCTAATAGTGGATAGTATGAAAAATCTAGAATTAGTTTTAGTAGCAATATAAATTGCCAAAAATAATGGCTGCCAAAAGTCATAAGGTTTTTGCGGCCATTAAAATGGTTTATACCAGCGAAAGTTATAATTGCCGCTAAAACATCTTAGTGGCGAAGCATAAGACTGCTAATTGATAATTGCTGGTAAAAGCTTTAGTGACTATTTTTATTGCTGCTAGAGACAAAATAAGTTGTCACCAAAAGTAAATTTTCTTGTAGTGTGGAGGCATCATTGGCTAATGTTCAGCTAGTTTGAAGGGAGGTTCTTGCGGAACCTCTCCATCCTCCTCGTTTTGCCATGCTCTATCAGTCAACCTCATATGTATACCATATTCCCTTAAGTACCAACTAGAATAATTTTCATTGGGTTCGACATTAGGATTTGGATCAGTCATAACTCTTTCGTGCTGCTCATTACTCCACATATTCACCAAATCCTCGTGTTTTGACCCACAGTCCTTATTTTGTGGTCTTGTCGGTTTAATATAGTGATCTTCTCCAAGATTCTTTGGTACACCAGGAACAAGTTGCCCATATCCAAAATGGCGTCTAACTCGATCGGCGGAGTGCCACTCAACGCACTCGAAGCATAGAAGTGGACCCACGGTGCTACTTAGCTGTTTTTGCTCGTGGAGATCAACAGGAATATGAATGTCTCTATATAGTTGCTAAATGAATTGCAACCAACAACACAACGAAAATCATGTTATGACATCTGGGTAGTTATACACTCGTATTGTAAATATATAAACAATCAAATTGTACCGCGTTTGGCCCCATCTGATCCAACTTCTGCCAAACGTGCATAATGGACATCTGCCTGTAGTATCTAAGTTGCCTCCAATGACTCCGCCTAGTACATACATGACAAGATATGCATTATCAATGACAATACCAAAATTACCAATGTAATGAACACTTCAAGAAATTTGGTCTCTTGTCACGTTTGAAAACCGTGACAATAGAGCTATGGTCACTGTTTCACGATTTTATGTCATGATTTTCAACCGTAACCGATGTCATCTTAACCATAACTCTATAGTCATACCACTATTTCCAACATCTCTGTAATACACCAATACACTTCTCACATTTTAATTAAATTATGTGAATTTAAGACCAATTTCTTTTTAAATATTGGGGTGTGATTGGTGATTCAGTAGAAGAATAAATTCGATTATGATAGATAGCCATACAATGTATACATTAATAACAAGTAATAAAATAATCATACTCTCATTGCTAGGAGAGTCTAAAACACATCAAATTATGTTGAAACAATTTCCTTTTATAACGTCTTTGAGTTATTTAATGAGTAAAAAAATCTAAAATCATTTAATTTTGCCTCACATTTAATTCATATTCTCTCAATCACATGCTAAAAACTTCAACGACAATTTTTTATATTATACATATAATTTCTCTCTAAAAGTAACTCTAAAATTAACATTTGAAAATTTCATAAATTTAAAATTAAAAAACATCTCAGACTCTCAATTTCCCATTATTAATCTTCTATTTAAATACAATAATCAAATAAATAGGACTCTCAAATCTCTTTTTTTTATGTTATCACTTATCAATTCATTTTAATAGATATGTCATATTTTGTGTTGTAACTTATCATACATTACTAGCAATCTTGTGAAATCATTGCTAATGTGAAATTTTTATCCTTTTTTTTTATTTTTTTCAAAAAAAAAATTGAAAAAGCAAGGTTAAGTTGGAAACAATTGCTTTCCCCTTTTTTCTTTTCTCTTTCTTCGACAATTTCTCCACTTTTCTACACTAATTCACTATTTTCTCTTCTTCTTTCGGAGCTTGTTTGGAACATCAAGAAATAGCATTCCTTCATGAATTGAATTTTTTCTTTGTTTTGGAATATACAAAAATGGATGATTTTAATTCACTTTGGAATTCCAATTCCAAATCAACTCTCACAAGAGATTCACTTGACATTTAAAATATAAAAAATATCCCTTATCATAATATGTTATTCAAATTTGCCTTGCACTTATTTAACCTTATTTCTCCCTCCTGTTGCCCTAATCAACGTATACTTCACACTTGCTGGAGCTGCTGGTTACTATCTCTGCTCAACATTCCATTGCCACTCTTTCACAGCTCGGTGCTATCAACACTTGAGAGTTAATTTCTTCTTTTTTCTTCAAACTTCTCCCAACAAGTAAGTTTGTTTTTTCCATTTTCTCAATATTTTTTATTATACATTTTTCTATAAATGATGAATGTTGGTATGTACTCTGTGTTTTTAGACTTTTTTATTATAAGCTTTTTTGTGTGAATATTGTTATATATTTTGTAAATAGTGAATAAAGTTATGTACCTTCCAATTTTTTTATTATAAACTTCTCTATAAATGTGAATCTGGTTATGTACTCTGTGTTTTTAGACTATTTTTTATTGTAAACTTCTCTGTTTGAATATTGTTATATACTCTATAAATAATGAATATTGTTATGTACTATATGTATTTATACTATTTTTCCCCAATTTGCAGTGTTTTTTATTTGCCTTTATTAAACAAAGTCTAAGGGAAAAAATAGTTTGTAGATGTGTTTTGTGTATTTAAGATTATTAGTTCATAAGAATAGAACGAGCATTTATTATTTTTAGTATACTTATTGTGTAGGTAAAATGAGAAAATCAGAAAGAAAATCAATTTTAGCAATATTTGCTTATACAAGTTTTTTAGCTTGTATGCGTTGTACTCAACTCATATCTCGCATTGAAAGACCAATTACTCTATCACAACATGATAGGAATGAAGTGTTTAGTGAGTTGATGGCTCAATTAGAAGCTCATTAGAACTCACACACGATAATAAGTATGAGTTATAAAGCTTTTAACATATTGGTTGCTATACTTCGTGAGAGAAAACTTCTTAGGGATAAACAATATAATTATTAAAGAATAATTGCGAAATTTCTACATATTTTAAGTGGTCAGGCTATAGAAATATGGAAGGTTGAAAAATCATTATATAAATATATGGATTGAAAATTAGATAATAATCCGGAGATTGCAATAGATAAAAAAAAGCAGAAGATAATAAAGAACAGAGGTTTGCGATGATTTTTCAATCTTTTATACTGGATAATCTAGTATACTTATACATGAAGATAATGAATTCAGTCGTTGTGGTCGGACTCTATTATGGATTTCTGAGCACATTCTCCATAGGGCCCTCTTATCTCTTCCTTCTTCGAGCTCGGATTATGCAAGAAGGGACCGAGAAGAAACTATCAGCAACAGCTGGGTTTACATACTCGATCAGGAAGCTCCACCATCTGTTCCATCGGTATCTAACACTTCATCTTAAAAAAAACAAAAGACAAAAAACACAAGTGACAATTGATATTTCACAAAATTTGAAAGACATGACTATAGTAATGAACGATATGGCAAATGCTATTGTACGCACAAGTGCTTAGATGTAGAAGAATAGTGAAATCAAAATTGCATTAACTAAACTAGAATTGCAAGATTGACCACTCTTACGAGCTATGGAATTGCTTGTTGCCAATCTACTCTTGTTGGAGTATTTTTTTTTTGCTTAAAAGAAGATCGTTTGGAATGATTGAGTGAAAAATAGAATCCTACGTGGCCGCTTGGTAGCAAGGTGACGCAAGGCTGCCATGCTTCTATATCCGTTATTTGGTCTAACCAGGGGCGAAGCTAGGATACTTTCATGAGGGGGGCCAATAATTACTATGAATGACATGAACAATAATAGATTGACCGTAATAAAAATAAAGTAGACATTAAGTCATTATAATATATGACTAAACAATAAATGTGATCAATTTTACACAAAATTAATATAAACTAACCTCAAATATTAGAATGGTAGTTATAATGTAGCATTTAATTTCTTTTTCCCTGCAAAAAAATATTTTGCATTTAGACATTATACAAATGCAAATAAAAGAGTAAAATATGAAGAATCAATCACAAAACTTAATAAACTTAAAGACATTAACTTACAGTTAGCTTTGTCGAAAATTGTGATCGACGCTTCTTTAAAGACTCAAAGTCATCTATTATAGAATATGTATTAAAAGTAGCTACAATCTCCTTTTCAATATAAATAACTAAGTTGTCTGCAAGAAACTCATCACCCGTCTTATTTCAGAGTCTAGTTTTGATAATTTTCATTGCGGAGAAAACCCTTTCTGTTGTTGCAGTTGATATCGGAAGAGTCAAGACGATGATGCGTATCAATCTGTCAATCAAGTGATAAGTTATTGATTTTCCTGTGTCTTTTAATTTCTTGCATAACTCAGAAAGTGTTCTAATATCTTTGAAACAATTTGGCACATCAATTTCATAATGTTGCAATTGAGACTTCAAAAGAAATAATTCTTGTTCAAGAAAATCACAAGGATAAAATTTCTTTGCTAATTTGCATATATCCTCAATGTTGAATAATTTGAAATTATCCTTAGGATCCAAAGCAGAACTTAAAGTCAAGAGCTACATTTCAAGAGCTACATTGATTTTTCATTGAATCGACAATTTAATTCTTGTAGTTAAGAATCATCAATTGTTGCAAAAAAAAAATATCTACTTGATAATGATGCTTAACTATTAAATTTGGTTGACGAGAGATCGACCTCTTTCAAAGATGTACTTTCCATCCATATTAGGGACTTCAATATCATGTTTTTCACAAAATTATTTAACATTATGAATCAAATCAGACCATTCATTATCCCTTAACTGCTGAAGAAGCAACTTTGATGTCGCAACAAGATGCATAGCATTCAAAATATCTTGAGGTTGTTGTTGTAATGCTTGACAAAGAATATTAGTAATCCCCATAATTTGATTCATGAAATGTAAGGTGAAAACAAATTCAAATGACAATAATACCTTGCTAACACGATAAGCTTCATTTCTTTGTGCGTAAGTTGCCCCATCTTCAATGATATTATTAAGAGTAGCACTATTGTCACCAAGCTGCAAATAGAGTTATAATGAAAGCTCCATCGAGTATCTGCAACTCTTTGCAAAGTACCAATTTGATTTGCACATCTACCTGTTTCAAGTTCATCAAGAACAATCATATTTGCAATTTCAATTGCATGGGCATTTTGTAATTGATCATGCCTCTTACAAGAAGCACAAACAATATTAACAATACTAGTTAATTGTGTAAATAATTCATGAATTTGAAGTACTTCTCTTGATGCTGCAACAAGTGCTAATTGCAATCTATGCGCAAAACAATGCACATAATATGCTTGCGGACATTCATTGAGAATCAAAGCCTGTAAACCGTTCCATTCACCTCGTATGTTGCTAGCTCCATCATATCCTTGGCCTCGAATATTTTCAAGTTGGAGATTGTGACGGGAAAGTGTAGATAATAATTCATTCTTTTAAGTGAGTGCACTAATGTCACCAACATGAACTAGATCAAAGAATCTCTCCTGAACAAAACCATCTTGATTGACAAATCTCAAAACAATAGCCATCTGCTCCTTTTTTTTATTAATCCCTAGCTTCATCAATAATGATACAAAACTTTACATCTCCTATGTCTTCTCTAATTGAATTTTTCACTTTAGTTGCAAGAATATACAAAAACTTCTTTTTGAATATCTTTTGAAGTATACTTCGCTATTCTTGGAGCTTTTTCCAAAACAAGCTTTTGAATTTTCCCATTGTAAGAACCTAAAAACTTCAATATTTCAATAAAGTTACCTCGATTATTTGAACTTGAGCCTTCATCATGCCTTATTTTATATGCAAGAGCTATATGCTACTTGCCTACTTGGTTAGTTACTGACTTATTGAATAATTGAAAAAAAATTGAAGTTCTCTTGCAATTGATAATAAATTAATAATTAATAATATATCAATGCCACTGCTACGCGCCTTTGCCTACCTTATTTGCAATTATAAACATTAAGTAACCAAGAAAAAAATAATATTTTTGTCACTTACAAGAAAAAATTGAAGATCAGAAGATGAAGATATGAAGATGCGACGCCGACAAAGCAAACCCTTATACCCTTTTAGTTGCTTCAGTGAGATAATACACGCAAAATAAGAAAAAAAAAGGAGAAATTTAATGTTTCTTTATAAAACTAACAAATGGGCTTCATCCTTTTCTGAGTTATTAAATAGATAGCCCAATAACAAAATATATATATATATATATATATATATATATATATATATATATATATATATATATATATATATATATA
>JASCZI010241939.1:33178-60007 GCA_036250425.1 Stylosanthes scabra | reverse complement strand
ATATATATATATATATATATATATATATATATGGAGAGGGGGAGGCTGCGTGAGGCAGCAGAAGAGAAGAGAAGAGAGAGAGAGAGAAAGTGAGGAAGGAAGAAAGAAAGAAAAAAAAAAGAGAAAAAATAAATAAATAAATAGAAATAGAAGAATAGAAAGGTAGAAGAAGAAGTAGAAAATTTAAAGTAGATATTTTATCTTTTACCTCCTGGCTATCCTATATTATTGATATTATTATTCTTGCATTATTAATATTATATTATTTTGGACTAGTGCGGACTACCGCCTGGTCTGTTTAATATTGTTGTTATTATTATTATTATTATTATTAGTAATATTATTAATACTATTATAATATAAACATGATTATAATTATTATTATAAGTACTATTATTATTATCAATATAATTACTATTATTAAAATTAATATAAATAATATTATTATCACTATTGTTAATGTTAATATTATTATTATGATTATTATAAATATTAATATAAATAATATCTAATATGAATATTATAATTACCGTATTATTATAAATATTATTCTTATTATAAATATTATAGTAATGATTAATACTATTAATATTTTTGCTATCATTATATATTTCGTGAATGTTAAAATCACTAATATGATAGTTTAAACCCGTAAGCTGAGGTGAGTGTGGGGGGCTAGTGTGCCTATCATCCCTACTTGGCATAGCGGGTAAAAAAATAATTGTTTAACACTTGGCTACCAATTGATAAAAAGACAAGATGTCTTAATTGGTATGTCGTAAATTCTGCTTTGTTGTCATGATGTCATGAGATCCACCAAAAGTTGGGAATTCCCTAAGAGGCCTATGATGAGTGAGACAAGCAGATAAAGAAAAGTGAAAAGATAAATAAATTAAGACATTTGCATTGCATACATCATTATTTTATATAACTCTGATAGCCACGATATTTTCCGTGACAAGCGGCTGAAACCACCAAATAAGATTTGTATTATCTACTAAGAATTTTAAATTCTCACTATATCTATGTATTTGTGTGTGGTTTCAGATTCATCTCAATAAGGTACCAGTGGAAGGCAAGCTATATATGTATTTGTGTGTGCTGATTCTATGGGATTATATATAAATAACCTGTAGAATATTTGTTTTTTTTACGTTGTTTGGCAACAGCCATATGTTTGTAATATTTCATTGTATTTGTACAAAAGTACAGTCAAATTATCAGCTTATGTAATGAATTTTTAGTTCCAAGAATGGGTGTTACAGATCTCGTTCGTGTCGGTGGGCCCACTAACCCGCTCGTTGCTAACGGCGGCCTTTCCACTGCAACGGCGCCACCGGTGAGTTCCTCTCGTCGTCCCTTGGCCAATGGCAGAACCGTGGCTCTAATGCTGATCGCAGCCTCATCCTCGCTTTCAAGACTATCGCCTCTATGTCCGATAGGTAACGGTTTTGCACGCTTATTTTGTATTGGGAAAATGACAAATGTGTCCTTCACTTTTAAAAATTGTGCATGTAACCCTCACGATTATAAAATACACATTTGGACAATTTTTAAAAGGTGAGGGGCACTTTCGTAATTTTCCCTTTTATTCCAATTGTGAATTTTGCATTTTATTTTCGTTGGAGAAATATTGTAAATTTGGAATTCTGCTTGATGATGATTGGGTTTGTTAGATTGGGTTTGTTAGATCGGGATGTTCTTTTGTTTCTTTGATGATCATTTGGTTTGTTTTGAACTAGCGTTTCTTTTTTAAGTTGAAGGAAGAAAAGACACGTTTGATTGTGATTTATTTTCTTTGGGTTCTTTATGCAATGTGAATATGTGGTGCGACATTATGAAATTGAGTTAGATTGTAGCGTTGCCAATTCAATAACACAAGTCCTTGTTACTTTAGATGTTGCCTAAATCTAAAGAAAAACCTTAATAGTGGGTGGAAGTAAATGTTAAAATGTTTTAGTATGGGTTATGCCAAATTGACCAATCCTTTTTCAATGGGTGCTATTTAATTTTACTATGTTATCAGAATATCTAATTCTTATTATCAATTGAAATGGATGCAGCTAAAATATGAGGATTTTATTATTTGATCAATTACAAGCTTTCTCTTAAATGAGGTGAGACAATTGTGAAATTAACTGGTGTTGCTGATTGTATTTCAGGTTGGGACTCGTCTCAACAATTAAGGTATCTGATGCTCTCATATGAATTAGCTTTCTTGCTACTGCATTTTTTAATGAGTATCATACAAGTTGTGTGAAACTGTGTAACACTTGTGGTTGACTCTAGAAATCAATAATCAGGTTGTAGCATTTGAAAAATTAGAGGTTATTGGCTAGTTGGGCTTCATTATTGTTTAGGTATGATCCAAAACAATAATTATAAGGATAGTGTCCTTTGAATCATTTGGCCTTAGAGCTTGCTTCATGAGGCTTGGGTAATTTATTATGTATGTATGGTTTCAAAGTGCTTGGAGCCCTAAAACTTTAATTTTTTGCAAAATGGAAAAATACTTTGAAAACAGTCCATCAGTTTCATAGTTGCTAGGCAAATTTGTCAGAGCAATGTGTTATTTTCATATGTCATTTTTACCATGATGGTTGTATTTATGTTGTGTGTCATGAATCATATTTCAAACTGTGTGTGTTCTGTTAATAATATCCTCTTATGTTACATGTATTTTTTATTGTAAGGATCGAGCTAATGAGATATACAAGCGGGTTGAAGATCAAAAGTCTAGTAGAGGAAGAAATCAGGATGCATTATTGGCTGCTTACCTCTACATTGCACTTAGACAAGAGGAAAAGCCACGCACTGTAAAGGGTACCAACTATATGATTTTTTTAACATCTGGATGCTTCCTGATTTATCTTTCCCTATGTAAATGAGCTTCCCTGAACCTATGGATTTCAAATAGAAATTTGCTCGATTGCCAATGGAGCGTCAAAGAAGGAAATTGGCCGAGCAAAAGAATACATAGTGAAACAACTGGGTTTGGAGAAAGGTCAATTTGTGGAGATGGGAACAATACATGCTGGTTACGTTATGGCGAGTTTCTTCTTCTTTTTTCTTTGGTGGGTGGGGAGGGGGATTACATGAAACTTAGCTTGCTATTTTTTATCGAGGCATTGGCTTATTTGCATAATTTTCATTGTTAAATAACTAACGTTATTTTCATCTAAATCTTCAGAGGCGATTTTGTTCTCATCTTGGTATGAATAATCGAGCTGTCAAAGCTGCTCAAGAAGCTGTTCAAAAATTAGAAGAATTTGATATACGGTAAGTTGTATTGTATTTCTCTGTGCTCACTGCTAAGGGTTGATTACTTTTTCATCATTTGATGTTCCATACTTCTCTATGGTTATGAATTTAGTGAAAGCACTCTCACTTTGAATTTCATGGATAAGCATACGGAAATGGTGTTTATCCATGAAATTTATCCCTCACTTTTACCCTAAAACAAACTCACCCTTGGCGGGAAATTTAAGTGGTAAAAGCAACAATTGAACACCATAATAAAATGAACCAATAATATCGTTTAAAATTAGTTATTTATGAGTATTAGACTGCATATTTGCTTTAGATTTAACCATGTTGCCATTTTAGAACAGAGTGAAGGGTGTGAATATAGATATGTGACATGTCATTTAATTTTGTGTGTGTTGTTCATTTGTGAGAAGTGGATTGCATGGTGTGTTATGACAAGGGCCACCAGGTTTGGCATGTATGAGAGTGGAAACTGACAGATGTTTCTGTTTGTACTAATTGAAAACTCGATGTTGTACACGAGGATCTTCTTAAGGATTGTATAGAATTATCTTTCTATTTGAACACTCTCCTTGTCGAAAAAAGAGTGAGGTCTAGGTTGTGATGTGAACATTTGATGGACAATATGCGTGTCTTTGTTGCATATGCATAACTGGCTCCCTCCTTATATTTTCTATGAACACTTTTAAAATGACAAAAATGATTGAATTGTTGCTTGCGTAAATTCATTCCTTAGTTTTTAGGTTTCATTATCATTCATGTGTAGTATATTCCACTTCACCTTAAGCGTTCCCCGAAATTGCTTCCACGCTACCATAATCATCAATTAGCTTATAATTGTACTATCATTATTAATGCTAATTCCAATCTTCTAGGCGGAGTCCCATATCAATTGCTGCAGAAGTGATATACATCATAACTCAGCTGTCAAACGACAAAAAGGCTCTTAAAGGTTGGTGCACTTCTTAGATGGTTACATGAGATTCGAAGCATAAATTATGAACATATTGATTGACCTATTTTTGTTATTTCTATAAATTGTCTGTTGAACTATATTATGTTGGAATTAAATCTGATTTTTTAATTGGTTTCTTAAAATATATGTATCATATTTGCAGCTATTCCATTATATTGTTACACTCGATAATTGTGTTGGTGCAGGAGTTGCAGAAGGAACCATTAGGAACTCGTATAAGGATCTTTATCCTCATGTTTCAAAAATAATACCAAACTGGTATGCAAAAGAGGATGATTTGAAGAACCTTTGCAGCCCTTGAAATATAGAGCAAAAAAGAACATAGCGGCCATATCTTTAGATGTCATTGGAACATTCTGTTTTGGATGTACTAAACACTTTATTAGGCTTTTATTGAAATGCGCAAAAAAAATAGATTATTTCCCAAAATGCGCAGCTGCTGAATTATTTACTGAAATACGCACGGATGAAATGGATTTTGAAGCCATTTCCTTCCCACCTTAGACAAAATGCAATCAGGATGAAATGAAGACCACGGAAAAATGTGTAATCCATATCCCTTGTAGCATAGGTGAATTGGTAAGGGTTGAGTTAAACGAAACCTTGACCAACCCCTATATGAATAGTGATTCCCCTTTTATTTGTTGATCAACAAGGTCAAGATAGGGGATTGTCTTGGTTTGGTTCCATAAAATTGGGCTTTTAAAAACTATAATATTTAATAAATTAACTTAAAAAATAATTTCAATGAGCATAAGCAGTAATAATTATTTATATTATTGTCTGCCATAAATGTTTTAGGATAAGTTATCCATTTAAATTATTTGGACTATAAAATTATTAAATATGTATATAATAATCCATTTTAATAGTTATATTTTTTTATACCTACTCCTATTTTTATTTTTATAGTATATATTTTAGAGTTTAAATAATTTAAATGGATAACTTATCTAATATTTTAAGAGACCAAATAAAAATTTAAATAGTAATACTATATGTACCATTGTATACATCCGTACACACTATTTAGCAACATAAAAAATGTAAATATTAGCATATAAACATAAATTTTTTCGTGCTAATATTTACATTTTTTTGTGTTACTAAACGGTGTGTACGGATGTGTATAATGATACACATAGAATAATTTAAATTTAATTACCAGCAATATTACAGTATTAATATAACTTATTATTTTTATTAGTAATTATTTAATAATATTTAAAAGTATTAATAAAATATAGAATTAAAATATTTTGATTAAAAATATTAATTAAAGGGCAAGTTACCATTATAATCCAAACTCATTCCAATATTATCAAATTACACCAAAACCAAATAACTGATCAGATTGCATCGATTCCCATTTCTATAGAATCTGTGGCAGGGTACAGGGTTTTCATGAATCCGTTGGACCCCACCACGGATTTAGAGTGTACTATATTTTTAGGAGAATCTGTGGCAGCCTGCCACGGATTCAGGGTAATAAAATTGCAGTCAGAATCTATGGTACCCTGCCACGGATTCAGGGTAAGAAAAAAATGTATAAAATCCATGGCAGGGTCATTTGGTTTGAGAGAGTGAGAATTTTAGAGAGAGAAAGTGAGAGAGATTTTAGAGAGAAGTTAGAGAGAAGTGTTTGGATATTCATCATGGCAGAGCGATCGATCGAGGAAATTGCTGCGGATGACAGGAGGGACATGTACTGGCTCGATAGGATTTCACACATCGCACATAATGTCGACACCGAGGTTAGTCATTTTTTTAAAGATTTTAATTTACGGTTACATATGAATTATTTGTTAGGGTCGTTTAATTTAGGGTTTAGGTTCGTTTAATTTAGGTATTATGATTTAGGGTGTCATTTACTATTATTAATATTATCCTTAATTATACCTTCTTTAATACTACTTTATTTTAGGGTTAACGCGTCGTTTAATTTAGGGTTAACTATGAATTATATTTGTTAGGGTTTAAGGTTTAGGTTCGTTTAATTTAGGTTTTATGGTTTAGGTTTTATTTTCCGTTAATTTAGGCATATGTTATTTTCTGTTATTGTTTGGTAGTTTAATTTACGATAAAGCCTCGTTTGATTTAGGGTTTAGCCTCAACGAAATTTGATTTAGGGTAGTTTAACAATAGTTTTTTTTTTGTCACCTTAGCTAATACTTGTTCCTATTCAATGCAGCCTGCTAGGTGTATCGTCAGTGTCCGTCGGCAGGTTGCGATGGACCTACATCCACGCGTCGTGTCGTACGTGCAGCGGGCCGGCCTGCTCCCAGTTGCACGACTTACGGACTACTGGTCCAAGGTTGACGAGCCGCTCATCAGTGCCTTCATAGAGATGTGGCGACCAGAGACCCATTCGTTCCACATGTCATGGGGCGAGTACACTGTCACCCTCGAGGACGTCGCATACCAGCTGGGCCTCCCTATCGACGGTGGCCTGTCAGTGGGTGCATGTGGGACTTCGAGGCGCTCATGCTAGAGGGTACAAGGAGACCCCAATGGGAGTGGTTCCAGGAGATGTTCCGGGAGCTGCCCAAGATAGGCGATCGGGATGCCTGCACCGTGATGTTCTCATGGTTCAAGAGCAGGTTCGGAGAGCTCCCGGATGATGCCTGCGACAAGTTGGTCATCAGGCATGCCAGAGCTTACATCATGATGCTGCTGCCGACTTCTCTTTTCTTGGACAAGACTGCAGCTCGCGTTTACCTCCGCTGGCTCCCTTTTGTCGAGTGCATCGACAAGCTCAGTCGATACAGCTGGGGGTCCGCAGTCCTTGCCTGGCTGTATAGGAGTCTGTGCCGAGTAGCGAACAGGAATGTCGTCCAAGTGGCAGGGCCGTTGGATCTGCTTCAGAGCTAGATATTCTGGCGGTTTCCGACGCTTAGACCGTATGAGTTCGACGATGTTCAGTGGCCATTGGCCTCCAGGTAACACAATATACTTGATGTTATACGAAATTTTATTAAGTTGCTTATTTTATGCTGCTTGGATTTCTTATACTTGTGGGGGAGGTATCTACTCACCTCCGACGAGAAGGGGCCCGATTGCTACATCATAGGAAGCAGCTTAATCTGATGCCCTTCAGTGAGGTGAGTCCTAATTACAATTTTCTTATAATTTTTCCTTTTATTTTACCGTCATTTGAATTTTCGTTGCAAATTTTTGCCTTATACATACTTTTCATTTTGCAGTTTATCTGTCTCCCGTATCGGACAAATGCGGTTGAGGCCGTGCTCGATCGATCCATCCTACAAGAGGATCACAGGGCCCTCTGGTGCTGATCATCCCACTTATATACTTTGGGAACATCGAGTGGCACCAGGTGGAGCGGGTGATCCCTCAGTTTGGAGGGGTTCAGAATCATCCTCACGCGCCCCTCAACATCGACTTTTGGCATGCGAAGGACGAACGTGGGAGTGACCAGCAGTTTCCGCAGAAGTATCAGTAGTGGCATGGCTTCTGGGCATCTAGGTATGGCCGACTGTTTGACGTTTAGTTTACTTTATGGTTTGTGGTTTACTATAATTTTTTGATAAGGTTTTGGTTTAATTTACGGTTTGTGTGCATCCAGGTTTGCGTAGCTATTTGAGGTTGCAAAGTCTGCTGATCCCGACCCCTCTGCAGACTTCCTTCAATGGTGGATCCTCGCCGCTAGGAGGTACCTTGTCCCGGCTCGGCCTTACCATCATTTGCCAGCTGATGAGATCCCGGTCGAGGCCACACAGAGACAGTCAACTCCACATCCGGAGCGACCTTCCGTGCCTGATGTGCCGGATAACAGACGACATAGGAAGAGGATGATGGTTAAGACGAGGACCACCACTCGGGACTGGTAGTGGTTGGACGATATGATGACTGAGGATGCGTCGGCCGAGAGACCGACTCAGAAGATTAGGTGCATGCCCGAGAGCTATGGACGTCGGAGAGGGGCGGGGAGAGGTGGCAAAGGCGACAGAGGCAGTAGAGGCCGCGGGGAGGGGGGTGACACGGCGCCTACCCTGCAGACTCAGGGTGGTGCCAGCACCAGTCAGGCGGTAGAGGCCGCGGGGACAAGCACACAGGCTGACCTCCCCTCCACCCCTCAGACCCAGGGGACCGCGATCCCATCGAGTCTATGCTCCTTGTCGCAGACGTTGCTGGACATGCTATCTAGCCCAAGATTTCAGCAGATGATCAGCGACATATTGCTCAATAGCGACGGTGGTTACAGGCTGGACACGCAGTTCGATGGCTCTCAAGTTCATGTCGACCTGAACGAGCCTGTTTCCGGTCCATCGCATGCGTTCATGGCTCTTGGTGGGACTCCTCCATCAGCAGCACACGTGCTGGGTGGATCCTGGAAGGTACCGTTCATGGAGCCTGCCCGTCTGCCGACTCCTCCAGCGTCACCCGCACCGGCTAAGCAGCCAGAGGAGCCAACAGCACGTGGGCGGGCTCGCAGAGCTCCACGTTGTCGAGGCTACAGCACGTTCGCGCACTACTTTATGTATATTGGAACTTCTAGACGTTTTTTGTTGATGTATTTGTGTACATATTTATATACT
Source organism: Stylosanthes scabra (assembly GCA_036250425.1). Lineage (NCBI taxonomy): Eukaryota > Viridiplantae > Streptophyta > Magnoliopsida > Fabales > Fabaceae > Stylosanthes > Stylosanthes scabra. The sequence goes on along the minus strand of JASCZI010241939.1, from coordinate 51,208 downwards.
TACAAACGTCTTTTACATTTTTTTACTCGCTCCCAACCACTGTTAGTGATACGACGTGCAAGATATATCTGCACCAATTTTATTAAAACCTTAAAAAAAAACTAACATTTATAAAAAAATAATAATAATAATAATAACATCTGAATCCGTGGCAGGGTGCCATGGATCCAGTTTCCATGCAATTTGTTGAGAATCCTTGGCACCCTGCAACGGATTCTTTGAAACGTAAAAACTATGAATCTGTGGCAGGGTCCAGCGGATTCCATAAAAATATCACTTTGTGCAATCTGATCATTTATTTGGTTTTGGTGTAATTTGATAGTATTGGAATGGGTTTGGATTATAATGGTAATTTGCCCTTAGTTAAATATAGATTAAAATTGATCGTGTTTTTTTTTTTAAAAAAAATCCAATAAAATATGTATGTATATACACATAAAAGAAAAGGAATATCACTTTGTCACGTAGCTAATCCTTTATCATATTTTTTTTTATCAGATAAAATGATTCTTTGGGGTTGGTCAAGGTTTTGTTCAACTCATCCTTACCAATTCGCTTATGCCATAGGGGAGATGGATTACACATTTTTCCATACTCTTCATTTTACCCCTGATTACATTTCGCCTAAGGTGGGAAGAAAATGACTTCAAAATCCATTTCACCCATGCCTATAACGAGTTGGTGATGCGTCTTTCAGCAAATAATTCAGCTGCTGTGCATTTTAGGAAATAATCTTTTTTTCTTGCGCATTTTAATAAAAAACCCAATTTCTATACCCTTTATATTTTTACTGCTTTGCAAAGAAAGCCCCTTCTCTTCATATTTTTTACCACTCTACTTGCTAGTATTAGCTCAACCGTTCATTTTTTGTTCACCCTCCCTATTTGATGATTAATTCTTGGGGAAGAGGGACCATTGATATAAAAAGTTGCTCGACTTGATCAAAGACTTCAATTTCTCCATCTTCTTATTATTGGATTTGCTTCTGTATTGTCTCTAGGACAGGGAATTCGTAAACCTGAGTATTGTATACAAATATAGTGGGGATGGGAATTATATTTTGGCGGATCCTACGGTGTACTCTCTCTTCAAGGAAAGACACAAAAGAAGAACATGAAAAGAACTTTAATCTTCATCATATACAAGTATAATAAATTAATAATAACAAATTTAGGACCAATAATGTGCCAAGGTATATAGAATCCCAAATTATTTTGATTTTCCATTTCCACATTATTTTTGTTCTAAGGACAAAACGTGAGGACATAGTTTGCTCCAGCAGAGCAAGTAAAAGTGCTAGTTCTGTCATCATATGCATAGCTATAAGCTTGAGGGCATTGACTCTTGAAGATCACTGAATACTTATTTGGTGGGCACTTATCAGGTGTACCATATGAATCGGAGCAACAATACTCCGGTTTTTTCAAAGCTAAACATGCACTCTTGCAAGCAATGACACTCCCATCTGAACCCTTGATTGCAAAATCTTGAGGACAAACCTTGTTAACATCATTACTGCAGCTACTTGTGTTGCATGATCCTCCATAGGGTGTCACCTATAAGATGCACATGGATACTACAAAGTTAGCACAAACTTGTATCATGTTAGGATGGAGTTTATTTTGTTACTTGAAAATTTCAAAATAAATGTTACACTTTCTCCATATCAATTGTTTTTCTCCAATTAAGTTTTAAAATGATCTCTGAAATTGATTGTGTGTACTCAAATAATTTCAAGAATCTAAATTGCACAAATTATATTTTTGAGATTGAAAATAATGAGCCATTACACTAAGAAAAAGTCAGTTGACTTGTTCGGGTGATTTTTTTTTTTTAAAATAAGATTTCTTTTAGATGAGATTTTTAAAAATTTGAAAAGGTAAAACTAATTTGATATTTAAATAGTTCATGTAAAAATATATTATGGTCTACGAATTATGTTTAAATACAACAAATTAAAAGTATTTTTTGTTTAAATCTTATATGTATCATTTGAAATTTAACCCCAAAAATAATACGATTGTTTAATATTATTGTCATATCTAGCTATTCAATTAAGTTTAAAATAATATAAAAAATACTAGGTGTAGAAATATTTTTATCAATCAAATTTAATCAAATTAGTCTCAAATTTAACAAAAACACCATACACCAAAAAAAAATCTAACAAAAACACCTACAATAATTGAAAAAGAAGAAAGATGAGGAAGAGAACACCCTTAGGGGGGAAAAAAAAAACTTAATTAGACTTGATTACAAAAATGACATGCTTACCTAATATTTCTCTGAAATATAATATAGTTGTCTTGTCTCATGCAAGTCTCAACATACCTGTGTGGCTTCAACATAGGGTATCACAGATACTGGTAAATTGAATCCATCAACAAGGCTCACATCATAGAAATCTTGGCCATTACCACTACTGCTGGAATTAGGAGCCAATGTGAATTCAACTAGTGTAGCCGGAGGGATTCCGCCGGCACCATTGCATGATATTTGTGCAGATCCACAGTCACCGGTGGCGCAAGAGAATCTACCGGATTCAGAATCTGTTGAGCAATGGGTTCTTGCCCAGAACCTACCAGACCATGGTGTTGGGACATCAATGGTGTAGGTAGCTTTAGAAGGTAGCTCAAACCCTGTGGAAGGTAATTGTGGGGTGCCACCACTACTCAGAGTTGCTGGCCATATTGTGAATGAACATTTGTTTGTGCATGTGAAATTTTTTGAGTGAGCACCTGCATCCATGGAATTGAAATTGGTTAGGTTACATGTCTAAATCTAAGTTTCTTTGTATTTTTTTAACAAGAAATACTACATCAGTCATTTTATTTATCAATAATTCTATGCGAACAAGTGGTTTTGGTCAATCAAATGCAACTAAGTAATTTATTTCTATGCTAAATAGAAGACTATTTCGATGTCAAATAGAACTTTATTTAAGTGCACTTTTTTGTACTATTTAACACTGAAATAATATTTTATTTTGCATAGAAATAAATCACTTGGTTGGCCAAAACCACTTATTCAAATAACATTACTCTTTATTTATATCAATTGGCAATATCGGCCAATACATACATTTTAGAGAAAAAAATTTTAAGTTGGTAAATTTATAAAATGATAAAGTAATGGATTAATCACTTTTCAATTGGTAATTTTTGTTATGTGTGAGTTTCATCGTCTTAATTTAAGGGTAATTAAAATATTAATTTTTTCTCTGAAATGATTAACAACTGCTCAATCATACATTTTAATAGTGTATTAGGATATTTTTTATTTTATATCACCAAATAAAAATATACTAATTGATCAAATATTGAACAAAAATATTAATTGCATTGATTATGTAACTATAATATGTTCTATAATAATTTTATTTGAACATCAAAATCAGTTATCAATATATAATATATATTGAAATACAAAATATATATTAAAAATGAGTTAAACTACACATAAATTTTGCATTTGATATGTATTATATATTAATAATTAATTTTAATCACCAATTTTGATGTACACATAGCATATTTACTCTATATTTAAATGATGCACATTGTGTTGATAAACATTTTATTAATTTAGTCAAAATATCAAACCATTTCCATCGATATTGAAGTATGCTTATTGCCAAGATATATTTTTCAATCAAAATCACATGTATTTATTCAATGGAAAACTTTTTAAAGGAAAATTAATTATAGTCATTTACTGTATGTATGCACTTGTATGTGAATGACATGAATACAAGTATACAATTACACAGAGCAAAAAGTAAGTAAGCTTAGAATTAAGAACTTGCCTGAGAAGAAAAAGATAAATAAGCTTAGAGCAAATAGTGAAGAACGAACTTCCATTTGTTAATACTTTGATTAATTGATTGTTTGATTGGAGTTTTCCTCTCAAACATATATAATGTCTGTGATGAACAGGCAGTTTGACTAATTAAGTAATTAATTATTCATCAATGATCAATCCACTCCAGGGAGTGGGACCTATTTAATCAATTATTTCATTTTTCTTCGTTATTTTGGTTTCTTTTTCTTTCAAGAAATACGTTGCATTCATTTTCAAGGAATATATGCCGGTAATGCTTGTAAGATATGTATGCAATCAAATTTTATCACCCTTCCATTAATGTTAATCCACTTATATGTGATGATTCTTTTCCACGTTTTTGTAAAGTGATATGAAAAGTGGAAATATGGTTTGTACGCCCAAGAAAACAAATTGTAAAAGAAAAATGTTAGATATATAAATATTTTTGTTAATTAAAATTGAATTATAGATGTGAGTTGTTTGGGGTTGGGAGCCTTGTGTTTATGCTTGGCAATGAGTAAGGCAAGGCACAATAGAGTTTAGTCTAATCCTAACTCTATATGCAGGTTGATTTTTAATTTAAAATTTAATCATATTCTATCTACGGGTTGAGAACTTCTTTTCAATCTTAAGTCTATTCGCTCTCCACCTGCGAGTATTCAACCCTTATCCGCGAGTTGAGAAAAAACAGCAAATTAAACAATTATCAACACAATTAAAAGTTTTTTAAAAACACCACAATATGTCAAAAATATAACTTAAAAGTACAACTCAAACAACACAATCAAATCACAAACAACATAATCATAAAATTGTTTCATTCTATATCTATACATGTAAGTAATTGGAAGAAACTTTATACATTTTAAATGTATAAAAATTTTAATTAATTAAAATGATAGCAGAATAGTTAAGTTGTTTTTTTGTATAAATAAGAGGTCATGTGTTCTATCACCAACACTAACATTTTTTATAAAATTATATATTATATATGAGGTGTGCGCATACTAAATACAGAGCAAACACACACAATCTCCACAGCAAACAAACCGGAAGGATCTCTACGCCTCCACACACATTCATTCTCCTCTTCCATTCTACAATTCTATCCTAATTGTTCAAGTCTCTATCCTAAACATGCAATCAAATTTATATTTATTTATTTATGCCAAATAATTTATTTATTCAATTTTCAAACTTATGTGTCAAATAATTTTAACTAAATTAAATAGGTAAAGGTAACCAACCTAATTAGTGTAGAGTAAAAATGGGCGACGTCAAAAAGCGCAATACAACGGACGATCCCCACCCTCCAAAAACAGCAGTAGTAGTGAACCTATATCACTGAAATTCAACAACATTGCACAAATTAACAATGTATCAAAAATAGGGGTATAAAAAAAACGAAAAAACTGCACACAAAAAAAAGTAAACCGATTAAATCGAAGAGGAAGACACCACGAGTACAATGGTGGCGACGGAATCGCGAACGAAGCTCCGAGGAGGGAGAAAATGAGGAGAGAATGTGGGTTGGGGCGGTGATGAGAGAGAATGGGAGGGGAGAGAGAGTGTAACGTTTGAAATGGGGAAGAGGGAAGGCCGACGCGACTTTAAATGCTTTTTTAATTTTACCAACGGTCTAGGGGAAGAGGGAAAGTCAACGCGGCTTTAAATGCTTTTTTAATTTTACCGCCGTCGGTAATAATATTACTAACGGAAACTAAACGCAGCGTTTCATTTAATCATATTACCGCCGTCGATAATATTAGAGAAGGCGGGAAGTTTGAACTTCACCCAAATATTATTATCGACTGCCGTCAATAATATTGGGCAACATGGGGAATCTCGAATTTCACCCAAATACGGCTTACCTTCGATTAAGCCGTCGGTAATATTAACAAATTTTATACTTACCACAACGTCATCGGCGACGGTTCAGAATACCAACGGTTTAGCAGTCGATAATATTAAGCCGTCATCCCGCCCATTGGCGCGAAAATATTTCTAATTTTACCGACGGCCTACAGTCGGCTTAGCCGTCGGTACACAGCGCCTTTTTAAGATGCATTTAATGCATAATATTATCGACGACCATGATATTATTATCGACGGCTTAGCCGTCGGTAGGGCCCGTGTCCCAATGACCGTCGGTACATTGCTTGAGTGTTGTAGTAGCGGATAGGGTTGAATTTAAACCTAAACCCTAATCGTATCCTACCCACAAGAAAACTCGCTCCGCTATCAATCCAATCCAAACGGATGGAGTCAAGTTGAATACCTACAGATATGATTAGAGCTACTACTCTTACTTAGCTTGTGTTGGTTTGGAAATGTGATTTGAAGTTCATTATTTGTCAAAGTAATTTCTTGGATGTTTATCTCTTCCTATTGGCTTGTTTGGATCGTGATTATGTTGTAGATAAGAGATCCATGAAAAAATATTTTGGAGCTACTTTTTAGTTTTAGAGATTGGGAAATTCATTTTAAACATATTAGCCGTGATTTCAATACCGTTGTTGATTTTTTAACTAAATGTATGGAGCTAAGGATCATGTTAGGCAATATGCTTTAATTAAATTGATTTTAACTCAATAACAATTCTTATTAATTAAATAAGAAAATAAAAAAGAAGGCGAAGGGAAAAGGCCATATTAATGATAGTCATAAAATTCTACCAAGTTATAATTCACAAGTTCTATACTATTAATAAATGAAAATACTATTTGAATAAGTGGTTTTGGCTAACCAAGTGCAATCAAGTAATTTATTTCTATACTAAATAAAATATTATTTTAGTGTCAAATAGTATAAAAAGGTATACCTAAATAAAGTCTTATTTATATCGAAATAGTCTTCTATTTAGTATAGAATAAATCACTTAATTGCACTTGGTCAAAACAACTTGTTCACATAAAATTATTGCAATTTTACCCCTTGCTGTCACATATAATTAACATTTTTCTTCAAAATACTTTACCTTAATTTAGCTTTTCTTCTATAGACTAGAATCATTGATTAGCATCATTGTTCTTCTTTTCTTCACTTTATTTAAGACCTAACGATTCTATCGTTATGGCGTGGTATAATCTCATCAAAAGTTACATATTCTTAGTCTTGTGGTACCATTAGCTGCAGGAACATCAAGGTGGTGAGAGAAGGAGGAGGACGGAAGGAAAATGATGCCCGTGAATTCCTAAACTATGGATCTGATGTTGGTTGTGTTAGCAATAATGGTGGTGTTGTTACAATGATTTAATAGAGAGAAGAGACTGAAGACAAGGTTGAAGGCCCAAATTGGTCTCTCACCATCTTATTTTTCCGAAACTTTCTTTCTTTGACCATTTCAAATTTTTTGTAGAAATTAGAATAAATTGGTCACTAAGCATTACATTTTTTCAGAAATTTAAAAAACAATGTTAGGTAACAAATGACTATTTACAAGTTACAACTGATTTTTATTAAAAAATTCTTAAAAAATAAATGTAATTTTTTATTTAAATATCTTACATAAAAGTAATTTTTCTAGTTTCTTATTTTTCTTATTAAAAATTTATTAACACACTCTAAAAATAAAGACTAAAAACCCAATTGTCTTTAATATTTTTAATTTGAAAGAACTCATCTTTAATAATTTTAAATTTTAAATCAATTCTTAATTATTTAAAATTTTATATAAATAGGCCCTTAAAATCAATTTGTCGATGAACCAACGTTAAGTAGGGGTGTACGCGGATCGAATCGATGATCGAATCGATGATCGAATCGAATTTGAGCAAAATCTCGATCCGATCCGCACAATTTTATCAGATCGGATACAAGATCCACATTTTTAACCTCTGGATTTGATCCGCACATTTACGGATCGGATCGATTGCGGATCCATCCGCTGAAAATAAAAACATTATAAAAAACTAATTTCAAGAAAAAATTAAAAATATAATAATACAAAGCACATTTTTCAACTTATTTTCTTATATAACATTAAATTATCAAATTCAAAATAATAAAAATTAAAAATAACAAACATACATTAAAAAAATTGATATAAAAGTCATAAAAACATATATTATTATATATTTTTATTATTTATTTATTAATATAAGAATCCGCGGATGAGCACTTGATATCTGCGATCCGTACTTGTCAATGTGCGGATCGGATCGGATCCGATCCGATTATTGTGCAGATCGGATCCGTAAATATTTTGATCGGATTCGGTTTTTTACCGCAGATGTGCGGATCGGATCCGATCCATGCACACCCCTGTCATTAAGGGACCAATAGGGAGCTAATGAGTGTAATTACGGAAAGAAAAAGACAAGGGAGTCAACATATTATGACCAATAGGGAGCCAATATGAGTTACGGATGATAACTCATATAAATTTTGGATGATAACTTAATCATTGATATATGAGTTACGGATGATAACTCATATAAGTTTTGAATGATAATTTAGTTATTGGCTCCCTAATGTTGGTTCCCTATCATTATTCTTAGGGAAATAATGGATGGTAAAAGAGGAAAAAAAAAAGAACAAAAAATGATATTAACTTTTTATTATCTTCCTAATATTGGCTACCAAAACTTCCTCTAAAATTAAATTTTAAAAAATAAGGTGATAAAGAGAATGTGTAATTTATTTTTATTCTATTTTTTAAAAAATAAACCTACTCGTCGTTGTTGGGGATGGCAATGGGGATCCGTGGCGATGCGCCCCATCCTTTCCCCATCTTCGTTGCGAGTCCCCGTTTATTTCACCCGTCGAGAGTATGAATATTCGTGGATATCTATAGATATAAAATTTTAACAAATTTTTTGAAAAATAAATAAATTATAACATAATTAAATTTAATAAAATAAGATTTAACATATTAAAACATAAAATTTTAATATAAATATAATCGAATTTAAGTTCAACATATTTAAACAAATCTATTTGTTCTAACTTTTATATGATTTATATATTTTGAAGTATGTTACGTAACTAACAATTGGGATCCCTTGTTATGGATGATAATGGAAATTCATGGGACGGGTACCTCAATCCTCATCCCCATCTCCATCTAATTTTTTGCCCCCATCCCGCCTCATCCTCGTCACGACTCCCCGTTTAAATATCTCCGTGGGGAAGGTGAATATCTACGGATATCCATGGATATCAAAGTTGAACAAAAAAATAATTATAATAATTCAACATAATTTAATACAAACTATTCAACACAATCAAATTTAACATATTAATTATTAAAACATATAAAAACAACATAAATTTAACATAATTTATAACAATAATCCTAGATTTACATAAATGTAACATAACATATCATAAATTCAATATATATATAAGAGTTTTTTTTAATTTTTATTCTAATGGAAATTTAGCGGGTCCCCGTAAGGCAGGTATATCTCAATCCCCGTCCCCTTCTCCAATTATTCATGGGGTATGTCCCATATCCTTGAAAAATTAGCGGGTCTACATTAAACTCCCCGTGACAGATAATTTTTGCGACTATTCCCGGGTTTGGGAATAATGCCCTCCCTATAAGTTCTTAAAAAATAGGGTAAAAGACAAAAATGCCCTTGACTTTTTTTTAGTGAGACAAATATACCCCTCACTTTGGGGAAATAGCCCCTGACCTTCAAAAAAAGTGGACACATGTGACCCTCCGTTGCTATCCCTCACGTGTCGTTATGAAGCATGATGATGTGTCAGTAAACGTTGCTGACCTGGCCGTTACGGTGTCTACGCTGGACATCATCAAATTTGGAGTGGCTAAACGACGACGTCTTGGAAGAAGGCAATTGGGTTTCCTATAAAACCCTCCTTGTTGCCCCTTTATTACCTTCGATGCCCTAAACATGTGATCGAAGGTTCCTAGTGTGAGCTCCATCGAAGGTGAACCATCTGAAGGCTGTTGGTGGAAGAGGTTGAGGGCGAAGGTATTTAGACAGCGAGGAAGAATCGTGCATGAGCTGAAGAGTGATTTTCTGTCTTCATGAAAGGTAAGAACTTCTTCCACACACTCGCATTGTAGTTATGTTTCTGTTGGAGTGTATTTATGTTTTTTGCATGCGATTGTAGGCGAGTTCTATGTGGAATGTGTAGGTTGATTTTGTATAGGCTTGTTTTGTTCTAGCAATGTGATTTTTGAATAGTGTATTTTGTATCTTGCAAATGTGTGCAGTGAATGGGGGGAACTATATGTGGTACCTGTTTTCTACCATGGTAATGAGTTTGCTAGGCACCCTAACGGTGAGCTCGAATATGTCAATGGAACCGTTGATAGGCTTGGTGATTTTGAGCTCTGTGTTAACGAACTAAGCTTTGGGGATTTAGTAACATTGTGTGAAAATTTAGGGTACAAGTCTTTCAAGGAGATGTTCTGATTTGATGTCAATGCTCCTGAATTTGTTACTGGGCTGAATAAGTTGACAGTTGAGGTAGGGGTCCCTAAGCTGATTAAGTGGTTAAAAGATAATGTAAAGAAGGAATTCCACATCTTTGTTGATCATGTTGTGAATAGCCTATCTTGGCTGAGTGTCTTGAATATGTTGAGACAATCCACTTAGATGATTCCTCCTCCTCTGGTGATGGCTATGAAGCTGCAGATGATAGGGGTGGTGAAGATAGTTTGGGGGATAGTTTGGTTGGTGGTGAAGAGGATCTAGGGATGGGGAAGGGTGCTTGTAAAAAAACAGAGCCATCAAAGAAAGTTCATATGTCAAAGGGGAAGGGGGTGAGTGCTGAAGAAATGAAAGAGATGGGTAAGAAGAATACCACCAAGGCTGCTGCTGGGCCTGGTGTTGGAAGGGGCAAGGCTGCTGCTGGGCTTGGTGCTGGAAGGGGCAAGCATGCTGTTGGGCCTAGTGCTGGAAGGGGCAAGGCTGCAGTTGGGCCTAGTGATGGACCTGGTCATAGGCCAAGTGGTGTTGGGCTTGATTCTGATGATGAAGCTAGTGGTGGAGATGGTCCACAAAATGGGAGACCCAAAGTTAGCGTATATCAACCAGAGTTGTAGCATTTAGGTGAGGATATTGTGTATGAGTATGAGTATGAGTCTGAAACACTGCATACCCCGGTGTCATCTGAAGATGATGAGCATCACAAGCATGCATGGCCAAAATTCAACGATGAATACGCATTTGGGGAAGGACACTTTGAATCAGGGACCAAGTTTCTAACACTAGAAAAATTTAGAGAGGTTGTGAAAGATCTTTTCACATCCGAAGGAAGGAACTTGAAGTGGTTGAAAAACAAGAAGAGATTGAGGGTTGGGTGCCTTGCTAAGGATTATCCTTGAGTTGCACACTGCTCAAAGAACGAGACCCTTGGATGCTTTTAGATCAAGATATTTAGGAATGAACATGTGTGTGGAAGGGACCTTGGAAGTCATTCAGCTGATCAGCATTGGGTGAGTCCGAAAATTGAGAAGAGGATGAGGACACACCCTTCAATGAATAAGAAGGAGGCACTTGCATTTCTAAAGGAAGAATTTCATGTTACTCCACATCAGAAGATGGTTTACAGAGCAGTAAAAGAGGTAAGAGAGAGGATTATAGGGAGTGAAAAGTAGCAGTATGCAAAGCACAGAGGATATCTCTTTGAGATAGCAAGGAGCAACCCGAGATCAACGGCATTGCTTGAGGTCATTACAATACCATAATCTCTCCCAGTTTATGACAAGTTATACATTTGCTTGGATGCCTGCAAACAAGGTTTCAAGTCTGGCTGCAGACCTCTAATCCACCTGGATGAGGCAAATATATGGTTCCATTTTCTTCTTGTGCAGAATAACTTCTGCTAATGCAGAATCAGTTACAAAATAAGTAGGTATTAGAATGACAAAAAACTTGGATGCACCAAGTTACAAAATCCATATTCATATCACCATAAACACAACTCATATTTATCCATGAACTCTACCTAGACCAGTGACATAAATGACAAGGAACCCCAGCAACAAACCTAAAATCAATCCTGGATTCAGCTTCCTATTTTTCTCCATTACAGCCAATCTATTCAACGAATCAGTTCTCCATCCCAATCTTCGAAAAGTGCTCACTTGCATCTTCCTTTTTCTCTGCAAAATCCACTTTCCCATTCTTCTTTAACTTCTCAGTGTACTTATCCAACCACAAAAAAAATTTACAGTGGGGCAACCCAGCCTCAGTCAATCAAATAAAAATATGTCATTTATCTTCAAACTACTAAATTACAAATTTTCAATTTCAATACACCTTACCTTGAAGAATGAGCACCCGAAGAACAGCTTATTCGAGTTGGTTGCAGTTCTAGAAAGATACAAAATGTCATAAACCCCGCACTTGCACTTCGGGTTGGCTCCATCACTGTCATCCCTAACCTTCGCAGCGAACACGCCCTGTGTCGACGATGACCTCTCCGATCTCCCACCGCCAGCACTTGGTCTGGATCTTGATGAGATTTTGTCGCTTTTCATGTTCGTTGTGGTATAGGCCCTTCGACTAATTTGGGGAAATGACTCCCTAAGTTCACATCATGCGTGTAAAAGAAGGAAGACCGCCAAACGACCACATTTTCACCATTATTGACTTGTTTGTCCAACGTGGACACCGTAACGGGCAGGTCAGCAACGTTTATTGACATATCATCATGCTTCATAACGGGCATGTGAGGGATAGCAACGGAGGGTCATAGGTGTCCACTTTCTTTTAAGATCAGGAGCATAGGGATATTTTCCGAAAATGATAGGTATATTTGTCTCACTCAAAAAAAGTCCGGGTAATTTTTGTAATGGCATGGCGGTGTTTCAACTTCCACTAGAGCCTCACGCGCAAGTCGCAACGCAAAAATATTGAGTTTTCTTCTCTTGTTTGATTCTTCACACAAACCCGAAGAACAGTGTTTATAGTGCAATCAACGATTGCAGCTCCACAATGAAACCAACCAACAACCGTTCCATCAGTGTGCAAATTAACCCCCTCCATCAGCGTCTCCTTCATGCCTTAAACCTTGGAACCAGGTTCCAACTCAAACCGCACCTCCTCTTTTAATCTCTATTTCTCTTCTTGCTACCTTTATCTTTTTCTCTAATTTATGTCTTTTCAATACTGAATTGCTGTTATCAAATCTTCGTAAAGGATTAATTTCATGCCCTACGTTTCTTCTGATTACCAAATTACACAATTGCTCTTCATTCAAATTTTGCCCATCGTCAAATTTTACCCTTCTTTTTTTTTCCTGAATTTTATTTATTTACTTATTTAATTTTCGCTGTGCGAAATGTGAAATATGGCAGATATTTTGATGAGAAGACAAATACTTGGAAGTGGCAATGCGCTAACATTGAAGTGCAGAAGAATGTACTTCGCTCAATTAATGCATTTCTTGATTCTATCTCAGGAGATGCACGTGCCGCGCGTCATCATACTATTGTTAAGGTTTTGGGACTTTGCAAATTTTATTTTCTTTGGTTTAGTCATGGTTTAATTACTCTTTTGGTGCAAGTAGTTTCACCTAATTTCTAATTAGATACTGTTTTTTTCTCAATAAGGTTCTTCTACCGTGTCAGATTTTGTAATTAAGTCCGTGTCGTGACAAAAACGTTGAATATAATGAATATACTCTGTTATGAACATAAACTTGGATTTTGTACCAATTTGCTAGACTTCTTAATACGTGATTTTTTAATTTTTAATTTTGTCAGACTGGATTGTAGTTTATACTGTATGGACCTTGCACTGATGTTTGAAATTCAATCACGTTGAAACAAGTAATTTCTTGTGTCATGATTTTTTCAGGAATCTATATCTGATGTTTTGGGAGCATTATTATATATTCTTGAAGGAAAAAGTGGTCCCTTATTAAGCATGGCATCAAATGTTGCTGTGAAGTTAGTTAGTGTTTTGCCGAATTCACTATTGCAATCTCGTATAGTGGATCTTGTATGTTGTCTATCGTCCTTACTCTCTTCACACCAAGTGGACGTTGCAATAGATTGTGCTAATGCCTTGAATTTGTTGGTCTCTAATTTGAATGCTACAAGTGAGAAGACAGTTATGGAAGCCCTCAAAGCCACAGGGATTGCCACTCGTATTGTCGGAAATATAATAGATTTTGCTGGTGGTGCAAAAAAAATTGAATATTTTGAACAGATGGTTTCACTATTGAGCACAATCCTGTGGTGTTGGCCTCAGTCAAGGTTCCCCGTTTGGAGTGATGTTAAACTTACGAAAGCTTTAGCATACATGCACACAGCAATAGATAGTTCAATTAAACTTGTACTTTTAAAGATGTACACATCTTTAGGTATTAACATATCCCTGAACCTCCCCGAATGTGAAGATGTTTCCTTTGTTATATTCCATTATTTATATAAGACTAATTTACTATTTGTTTTACCAGCTTTATGTGATTCTGTTGTCAAAAAACTTATAGAAGATGGAGTATTTGTAGGGATGGTTGTGCAGGCCATGGAAAAATCAAACCCTCAAGTTGTTCAAATAGAGGGGTTTAAGCTCGCTCGATGTCTTTTGGTAATAAACTAATAATTCATATTCTCTCTAATAAGCATTTCAATATATATATATATAGTATTGTCACTAACTAAGTAGTTTTTATGCTTAGAGGTCCCAAGAGAATTTCCTACGTGTGAGTAATTTGTGTGGTGATGCTCTTGTCAATGCCATAATTTGTGGGATGAGGGAAACAGGATTGAGTTCCAAAAAAGGAGGGACCAACCATGGTTCCTTATTATTGGAAGCATGTCAATTGGGTCTAATTACCCGTTGGGCTGGTGATCATCATATCAGGTTTTGGGAACATCGTATTGATCGAGTCCTCCTCGGTTTTCTAGTAGAAAATATTCAAGATAAGTCATCTGGGCATGTCTTGTCTTTGGAAGAACAGATATCCACAGCAAAGGAGGGTTTAAAATCTAATTTTCATCATGGTCTGAGGAGTTATCTGTGGGACATTCTTGGGTGGCTTATGATACATTGTGGAGAAAATTTCAACCCTTATACCTATGGAAGTGATCTCCACATCAAGACACTAATTTCATGTGCATGGTAAATTATATTTCTTCTATAATCATTTCTTGATGACTTTAACATGATTGTCAGCATTTACACTATGCCTTGATTTTATGTGTTTGTGCTTTCTAAATTTGCTAATTCTAATCTCCTTTTCCTGTAGCCTGGCTTTTGTTGACACAATTAAAAAATGGTGCCGGATATGCCAAAATGACGATGAAAATTATCAAAGTGAACCAGTATCAAGAGCTGTACTAATGATGATTTATTCTCCATGTAATTACATTTCTTCACATGCAAGGCTCGTGTTATTTGATAAAATGAAGATAATAGGTATTCCGTGCTTGAAAAGCTTAATACATACTCTAGATTACACATCATCCCTAGCAAGCTATGGGTCATCTGATAAACTTCAACTTGTTATTAACTTGATTGGGTTAAATTCTCTTTCAAGTTTACCTGAATATCAAAGAGATATCATTGAAAGCAAAGCAATGGAAGCAGTTGTTCTTATTGTGAAACGATGTTTAAGTAATGAAATTCATATGGAAAGGCCTAGCTTTGCTCCTCATTTGCTTACATCATTTCATGAAAGGTCATGTTGCTGCATTGATAAAGAAGATTGGGAAGGTTCCAATGTGCTCCTTTTTTATGGTTTGTGGGCCTTGTCTTCATTTGTTCATCAGTGTAGCCTTTTACAAGATCCTTCTCAGAAATTCACTACGGTGATGACATACATTAAAGCTCAATTACTCAACAAGCTTCATGAGACTTGTAGTAGCACCTGGTTAAGTCCTGGAGTGAGATGGTATGCTTCATATATTCTAAGCTATTTTGGATGTTATGGTTTCCCAAATGAATTAGCAAAAAGGATTGGTAAATCCCTTAATCAGGAAGAATATGCAGATTTGCGACTCATTGTAGCAAATGGGGCTTCTTTCAGTGTTAATGGTGTTATTCTTGCTGTTAGATGTCCATCGCTTCTGCCCCATGAAATCTTGACTAGTAGCAAGAATTGTAAAGAGGGAACAGATAACTATAGTGGAGAGACTATGAGAGAGGTTCGTTTATCTGCTCATGTTGATTATGAAGCATTGGTACTTTTGTTGGAATATGTTTACTTGGGATGCTTGCATGCAGAGGAAGATATGGTAAAAAAGTTGAAAATTCTTGCTAAACGCTGCAATCTACAGCCCTTTCTGCAACTGCTCTACAGACAATGTCCTAAGTGGGGCACACCTTTCCCCAGCTTGGATCTTACTTCGGCTCTCAACTCTGTTGGAAGTTCTTTTTCGTATGTTTGCTTCTTGATCAGCTTCTTATAAGCATTTTGAAATAGCATGTGATTGGTGTAATCTTGTGTTTTCTTTTTCTTCTGTGTTTCAGTCTTTATTTATCTCAAAATTTCATTTTGTTAGTTGATATATACTTTACTATAATAGTTTTAAAAATAAATATTTTGTTCATTCTATTTGTTACAACTTACAAATGGATATTCTGTTACTGGAAGGGCAATAGTCCTGGGAATAGTTTCTGATGTAGGATACTAAAATGTTGTATTATCAAGCTAATAGTAAGCTAGTTATTTGCTAAGTACTCATTACTTGAAACTTGCTAAATAGTCATCCCTAACTTATACTTTACTAATATTTGTTTCAAATGAGTTTTGAAGAGGAACTTTAATTAAATCAATTTCTCTTTTCAGGGATATCATATTGGAAGCTGAAACAAATAAAGTTGTTGGGTGGACATGCAGTTATTGTTCTAACTCAGTACCACATTGTCATGTTCACAAAGTTATATTGCAGTCTGGCTGTGAATATTTACAAGGTTTATTTCGATCAGGAATGCAAGAGAGGTGACTATCATATTGCTCTCCTGTATATTCTATAATTTGAGAGTTTATTTATTTATTTACTTTAAAGCTTCTCTAATATGGAAATGGTAAACATTACATCCTGGTGTATAAATTGAATTCTATGGTTTGCTCCTATGCCTTATTGAGGCTGGAGCTCATGAACACTGAAATACATGATCATATAATAGAATTGATAAATGGCAATAATCATTAAGATTACAACCAAAAAAATGTAAATGAATGCAATGTTTAAAAAAGATGACCAATCAAGGGAAAACGTAAAAAACATAAGTAAATGATGAAATAAAGAACCAGAGTGTAGTGTATTTTTCCTGGAGGAGAAGTGAATTTTTCCCCTGATCTGCCCTGATTCCTAAATGACAGTGCAGCGGTTACATACTGAGTCAGAGAGCTGTGGTCTCCATTTGAATATGCTGCAGATTCTTCTCTGTCTTCTCGGCATATTTTGTCATTGGAAGACTTTAATAAAACCCCTTAGTACCCCTTGGGTTTCTATCATCGTAATCAGGGCAGATGTGGATGTATGTTTCTATGTCACTCTAAGGGGCAAAGATTGATGACTTGATGTAAACTTTTCTGTGTTTATATACTGATTAAGGCCCTGTGCCTAAGTGCAAATATTCTCCATATAAGTATTTTCTAATATATTAGTGTTCGATCCAGTAAGATGCATGTTCTTGCTTAAAGTTTTAAATAATTTTACACTAGAATTGGTTGGAACTGACTTGGGAATCAATAAATCATATCCAATGTCACCTTTTGCATTATGTACATACATTCTAAGTAAACTGCATTTGAACTCTCAAGTTTGCAGGTTTAGGGCATCCTTGCAAATTATGCAAGGATTTTTTTTGTTTCTATTAAGAATCTATGTGAGCCTTCTCTGTTTGCTCAAATTTTGTTGCCTTTATCATTTTCATTATTCTGTGTTGCCCTTGTGGTTTGTCTTCAATCTTTAATAACTTTTGCAGCCATTCACAAGTCATAAAGGTTGCTATTAGCTGGGAAGCATTGATTAAACTAGTACAGTGGTTTTATTCCAATTATCTGCCAAATCCTCCCTCTGGATGTTTGTGGGATAATATGGATGATGAAGAAAAGCTATTCAATCTGCAACCATACGTGGAACTTAATTGGCTTGCTGAGTTTTGGATGTTGGAAAGTATTCAGGAAGCTAGTTGGAATGTGATTGTGTCTTGCCTTGATTCTGCGAGGCACTTATCTGCTAGAATAATCAAAATGGCATACAATCTCTCTTTGTGGAAGTTGGTTGACATTGCAGCAAATTTCATGGCTCCTTCATATCGTCAATTG
>JASCZI010241939.1:0-22728 GCA_036250425.1 Stylosanthes scabra | reverse complement strand
AAAACAGTTGCTTTACTCACTTTCTCGTGATCCTCGATCACCAATAACTCCTGGGCTTCTTGGTCCACTCACATTCTTGTTCAACTGAAATGATATTTAATAACAGAACAATAAAAGAAGCTATTAGTATACATCAAGCATAAGAAAACCCACAAAGACAAGCATAAGATCACATCCATAACAAAAGCTGAATAATAAAATTGAGTACATGTTATCTAGACAAATACTAAGACGGAAAAGAATATAAGAAAAAGGGAAAACAAAGATACTCCATACAGAGCAAAGAACCATAGCTTTTCAATCTCTAAAAATGACTACGAAAGAAAGTCCTCCAAAAATATCATGAGCTTTGCACCACACAGAGGCCTAAATGCCAAACATCCTTTAAAAATCAGAAATAGATCATATAAAGAAAATACCAACTTTCTGACATTTGTGTTTGATAAAAAGCCAAAAATATTTAATTAACTTTAAATTGTCAAAGGAAGCATAATAATCAGACAAGGCTTTCATTAGCAAACTCTTTCAGTTTTACTTTTATCATTTTCATTGACATCAAAAAATTAGTGGGCTTGTGATATATAATTACAAAAAACGGGTATGAAATAATTTTATATTATTTAATATTTGATATTTAAGGTCAAATTGGTAAAATCATTAGAATTCCAAAATGATATGCTTTTGGTTATAATTATAAGCTTCAAAATATTGCTTTCCCTTATAAGCTTCAGAAACAGAATTTTTCCCAAAAAAAGAAAAAAAGTCACTGCCAGGAAATTTAACACAGACAAGAAAAACAATTCACACACAATTTCACATGGTTCAATATTCCATGGGCAAATTAGAGAAATTGCCTATATGAAAGATAAGTCACTTGACAGCCAATGATTAAGTGCAACTAACAGCCTTTTTGTTCCTAATTCCCGGCCAAGTCCTACCACATTTATCACAATTCACATTTATCCTCTCTTAAAAATCATTGCCAGGTAAGATCATAGTGAAAGCTTTTTTGTTTAGGTCATGTGCCAGGCCAAGCCTGAGTCGAACACTAGCTATTTCTATAATATCATATTTACCGTGTTTCCCAGAAAGTGCAAGACTCAGAGATCTCATACTCTCAAATAATCCTAATTCTTAATAATTGAAGACTATTCTCAAATTGTTCATTGATTCATTCTGAATTCCAAAATTCTCCCAGTAGATTCCAGGTTGTTTTAATGTTTTTTCAGTGATGATAGCTAACCCAATAACCCCTTCTTTATTATCACTTTCCCATTTATCCTACATAATTTTTTAATAATAGTTTGTCCCGCATACTTGTGTCAAATATTCTATTTTCGGTCCTTAAATCTATGTGCACCATAAATGTCTATTGTTTAGTCAAACTAAGGAAAGTCCACTCTTACTAGCTTAGCTTTTTTTAGTTCAACATATATTCTCATACAGCATTGCAAGTCTAATAGCGATTCAACAAAACTTCCCATTAAATTTCAAGTGGTACTTTCATATTGCAAATAAGAAAGGTATGTAAATCACTGGATGGTGTGATATCTGATTCTAACATCCAAGTTAGCATTAGCTCACCCCCAGCTGAACTTATGTATCAAGTACTTCACATGTATTTCCTCCTTTTTCAACTCATGTCTCACAACATATTTTTGAAGCATTACATGATTACAACATTCATTTTACGAGAGAAAAGCAGGGTGACGGGGGAAGAAACAAAACTTCCATAAAATTTTATTTAAAAGAAAATGATTATCTTGCTTACCCAATGAATTCAAGCATATGATCATCATATTAATTAAGCAGCATTCAACAAATCAACCATCTCAATCTTACCTTCAAAAAAGTGGTCGTGAGATCATCAATTTCAGAAAGTGATCTTAGATCCTCAGCCTTCACAGAAAAAAAAAAAAGAGAAAGAAATAGTCAATTGATGATGTTTGTCTAGCATAACTCTAAAATATAACAAATAGAAACAACAAAGCCTTATCCCACTACATAGTTCAACTTAAAATGTAATTACTAAAATAAATTAAATATCCACCAATTCCAATTTTCCCTCTCTTCTCTTTTTGGTGAGGAGAGTATAGTGGAGGGGACCAGATGCTAAACAAAATATGATTACATAGTGGGGTTGTGGGGAGGAAATTGACCCCATAAAATCTGTAAATAGCAAAAGAGGGGGGGGGAGAGAGGAGGGGGAATTGACACAGGATTAGAAATCAACCTCATCTCTATTGAAAAAGAAATCATCTTTAGATTCAACTGGAGGCAAACAATCATCATCTTCTAATCCTCCCAATTCAACTTCCTGAACAGCATCTTTACCAAAGAATGCATATTGTGATGCATCAAAAACTGCTCCTGCTGCAAAACAAATAAATTTAGTTAAAAACTTCACCAATTCCCTATAGTGAAAAGTAGCAGAGATAATGCATACATAAAAGAGAATTCCCATGTGACCAAGATAACAAAAGCAACAACAAAACAAATATAAAAACAAAAATTAGATAAGCTCACACTCACAAGAAAAGCAAGAAAAAATATCTTAATATGTACAGGTAATAAAAATGGTAAGATAATTTAAATTTTGAACAAAGCAAATATCACTGGCGTACAACAAGACCTTCTCTTTTAAGATGGACAAGACATCAACCCAGATATTATGCTACATTAAGGCATTGATATGCATAAAAGCCGCTACGAGCTCGACAATAATGCACTATCTGTTTTGGCCTTTGGGAAAATAAACCTCTACTGAACCAACCAGAGTAAGCAAGCACATAAACCAATCTTCTCCTCAATTAGCAACCCCCAAACCCACACACACATACAAGCCAACAACAGCATAAGGACAAATAAGGCAACAAAACATTCCAAATCATTAACTATAACGAAAACTTCAGCAGGGGAAATTTTCAAATATTTACAGAACATTGGTCAACTCATGCAAGAACATTACACCCCAAACCCAAATGTTGATCATTAAGCTGCTCTGAACTGAAGACAACACACAAATAAACACCTTTGGAACACAAAGCAGAACAATTCCACTAACGTGGTAGTAACTATATAAGCATCAACTTTCCCATACTTCAAATCAAATCAGTGGCTAAAACAGACCAGATCTACAGGAACAAGCTGAATCATAGACCAAAGAAACAAACACCAACGAAAGAGAAAAAATAATTGGCTAAAATAAAACAAGGCAATGAATCCAAGAATGAAGAAGCAAACCTGAGGAAGCACCCCCTAATTGTCTAAGATCCTGTGAGCTAGGAGCTGCTCCAAGATCACCCCCAGCTCCGAAAACATCCATATCCACCATGAAAAACCAGGGTAAATTGCAAAAGATTGAAGCTTCAAGGAGAAAACAGCATGAAATGCGCAAAAAGGTGGAATCTTGAAACACTATCCGTTGTTTCCCTCCTTCTCCTCAGAGTGTTTCAGCTAAATGGAAAAAAGAAGCCAAATTGGGAGGAGGAGAAGAAGGAATGCGAAGATCTGCGTTCAGAATTGAGTACATAAGAACAAAAATTGGCTTCGATTTGGATCAGAGAGAAACGGAAGAGAGAGAGAGGGGGAGAGAGAGGAACCCTACCTAGAAGATATTGATCGAAATTTATTGCAGAATTTTGTTTTGAGTTTGTTTTTGTTTTTTGTTTTTTAATTTTTGTTTTCTTTTTTAATGTAATAAAAAACGAGACGAGACATTTTCGCGTTGCCAGCATGCAACAATAGAGCAGCGTAATGACGAATTTGACCCTCAATTATTGTAATGTTATGCCATATGCCTTATTAATATTCTTCTTTGAAATTATTTATTTAACTAATAATTAATTTGAAATGTTGCGTAACTCACAATTAAGAGTGGTGATCAACTTGTGCCTCACTTTTTAATCTGAGCAAACAGCAAAGTGAACAGTGTGCATTTCACATTAGGTATGTCTCATTTTGTTTTCTAATTCAAAAAGCTTAATTTGGAAGACACCAAAAAAAAAAAAGCTTAATTTGGATCGTAAGTGTCTTTTGGAGCTAATTTTGTACAGCTAATATTCAACATCTTATAAATACAATCAAAAAAATTATGAAACTCATAAAAAATAAAAGCATTCAAAACTAGATTAAAGATTTTTTAAAATTAAAATTAAAATTAAAATCCAAAAGAAGAATATTTAGAATGAGAGGGAAAGGAAAAAAAGGAATTTTCTTACTAAACTTCTTAATAGTCTATTAGAACAGATGTGGCAAAGAGACATAAATTGAGAGACTTAAATACTGAAATTTAATTAAATATATTATTATTATATTTGATTTAAAATTTATTAAAAAACGTAGTCTGACTTAAGTAAATAGAAAAGAAATAAAAATTAATGTTAAAAATTTTAATATTAAATAATATTATTTATATAGAAAAAATTATTAAAATTTTAGTATATATTTCTAAAAATTTCATTCCTCTGTGTTCGCACTTTCTAAGGTAACGGACTGAAATTTTGATAAACATAAAATGAAATTTTAATTCCATTTTTTTATCATTAAATAAGATACTGAATCTCAATCATGTGTCTTTATCACGACAAACTAAACAAATTAAATCTTATAGTATTAGGTTGCTATAATTTTGTTCACATCTTGATAAACCGATCATCATAATAACATTGACAGTATAAAATATTTTTTATAGATAACGAATTTGGTTTACGTTTTTATATTTAGAGTAAATTGATTTGTAACGTTAGATTTTAGCGTTGATAAACCAATTTTAAAGGCCTATTTGTCTCAATTTTTAAATGGTTAAAGGGCCAGATTGGGGTTTCATATCATTAAGGGTTGGTGTTGTCCACATTGAAAATAGCAGTAGCCAAATTGAGTATTCACTCTTATTTTTATTATAATTTTAAGTATTTTCTATTTTCTGAAATTTGTTAAGAAAAAATAGAAAACATAAATACAAAACTTTACTGTTTTTTTTCAAATAATTCAAAAAACAGAAATCATTGAAAATGTAAACGTAAATCAAAGTATCCTAATATTTTTATAGTCCAAAGGTATTTTAGTGTACTTAGACTAGTGTTTACAACGATCTATTGGTCAACAATAAATTCTTAAATTAAACGTAAATTTATAGTAAATTGGTTATTAGCATCCATGTTGGGCGGGTATATCATGAAAAAAAAATTTTATAAAAAATCATATAAGAAGAAAAAATAAACAAAAATTTGCCTCTATACACAATTATTTAATAAAATTCTTTTCAAGTTTAGTTAAATAGTAGAAATTAAAATAATAGTTTTAGTTATTTTTATTAATAGGATAATATCTAATTTAAGTGTTTTCTTTTATAAATTACAATCTCACAAAAAATTCTTGAAACTGAGATGTGAGAGTCTTGGAGAACTTCTTAATAAATATTGAGATTCTGTTGCAACATTTATCTACAATCAAACTCAACAAAACAAAAAAAAAATTCAACAAAATATCATATAGAAGCCAGAATCATAAAAATTTAAGTGTTTATAAGTATATTATGTCGATTTTTTATTAAACAAAAAAGTATTACGTTTCATAATATTTAAGAGTTTGTTTGGGTGTCATTATTTGAGCGAAAAACTAAATTTTTGTGTTAAAAAATTGATATTTTTAAATTTTTTCTAGAGTAAACAACTATTTTCTATAGAAATAACTAGAGTTAGTCACCAAAGTTGGTCCAGAAATTTTCAAACGCCGACAAAAATGATTCTCAATTTTGTTAATGACAAAAATACTCACCAATTATTTAAAAATTGACAAAAGTATCCAAATTTGAGTATTTTTATCACCTTTGACATGTGATAAAAATATACTTTTGTTAGATTTTTAAATAATTTATGAGCATTTTTGTCGTTAAAAAAATTGAGGGTCATTTTTTCAGCATTTGAAAAATTCAAAGACGATTTTAGTAGCTAACTCTAAATAATAATTACAGCAAGAATGCTTTGCATATAAGAGCATCTAACATCCCTTCCAAAACCATGTGATTCTCGAACATGTCTAGGTGATGTTAGGGATCAATTGTGTCGTTATATGCCTCTATGTCAATGAGTTATTGGGCCTTTTTGAAACAGGCTTGGTGAGTATCTTTGTGAACGGGTGTGAACATTTCCCTTCTTTTTGGGGCGTTTCAGGGGATGTTTCCTTATAACTGATATCACTCTGCACTTCATAAATTGTAGGGAATTGGTCAGCAATCCTCTTTTCCTTCTCTTTGGGTTACCTCTATGTCTATGAGTTACCAGACTTTTTGGAATAGGCTTGACGAGTATCTTTGTGAACGGGTGTGAACTTTTCCCTTTCTCTTTGGGGCGTTTCAGGGGATGTTTTATTGTAATTAATTTCACTCTGCACTTCATAAACTGTCAGGAATTGGTTACCAATCCTCTTTTCCTTCTCTTTGGGTTGTTTCTCTTTGTCGAGTCGTTCATGCTCTCAATGTCCTATCTTCTTTATCACTTTATCTTGCTTACGAGGTGCATCGATTTATGCCTCCTTCCTATTATATCCTTATCCCTAAGAACATTTTTTATTTGATATTATGATGATAGTATATCTGTATTAAACTATTAATCAAATTCAACCTATAAGTGTAAATTCGAAATAATTTTTTACTTTTGAGAGTTTGCTAGTTAGAGTTACATATGACTCAACCAAATTTAACGAGAGTGGGATCCAACCTAATAGCAAACCAAATCTACTCCAATTCGAAATTCAATTGATTCAAAATAAATCGGGTTAAATTAGGTAGACCTAATATAAATTTGTAAATTTTATATAATAAACTAAGAATTTTTTTTACTTTTAAACATTTAATTTAAACAATGTTATATTACATTTATACCAAAATAAAGTATTTTAAAACAAAAACAATACTATGTAACATATAAAATATTGATTCAAGAATAAAAATATAATTTTTTATTATTAATTTCGCCTTAAATATATTTTTATTTGAGGTGTATGAATTCTAAGCCGGATTAGGTGACCCGAAACTAGACTCAAACTCGATCTAAAAATCACAATAATAAAAGAGATAATTATTGTTTTGGTCCTTAAGGTTTTACTCAAAAATCAATTTTGTCCCTAACTTTTTTTATTCTAAATGGTCCCTAAACTTTAAAATAGATTCAAAATCATCATTTCACTTTTTTATTACCAAAATGGTTGAGAAAGGGATATGTTGTGGCGCTGAGTTTGGCGGCGCTAGGTACGAGACAACAACAGTAGCAATGACGCTCGAGGAGAGAAGAAACACGACAGTGAGCAGAGACGTTGATTCTGGTTTTGGATGTGGGTTTTGATGGTGCTAAACTAAGTTATGATAGTAGAGCTTGAAGAAGATGATTATGGAAGATGGTGATTGATGCGATGCTTGCTTCTGTTGGGAGAAGAAGGGAATTTGAGAGTAAGGATGAGTGGCGAGACAGGGGAATGAGGGTCGATTGGGAGGGGGAATTGTTGTGGGGGCTTAAACTAACCCCAATAAGTCATTAACTTGAAGACTTTTTTTGTTGTCTAAAAAACAACTCATTAACTTGAACTTTAATAATGGCTTTACCCTTCTTTATTAACTTTATTAAGCACTGAACTCAAAACTAGCCAGAAATTAATTAAATCTAGAATAAAGCTTCCCCTTCACATTGAGATTAAATTAAATAATACATAACCAAGTCGATTGGCTTGGACAAAGGCAACATGATCTCACTTTATGACAAATTTCAAGCTTCATCCTTATCCAAAGTCCAAACAGGAAACGATACATTTTTATAAATAAATATGCTACCAGAATAATACCATCGTGATTGAGATACTTGATTAAATCTATTAAGAATTGTTTGAACACCATTAACATTTTTTTTCTTGCTTTTTCAAAGTTTAGTTTTTACTATGTTGTACTATTATCTAGGAGTGAACTCGATATTCGACTATAATAAATCTTAAAATATAAAAATAAAGACAGATTTAAGTTTCTGTAGTTTATAATTCTACACAATAAATATTGCAACATTGTGAGATATGATTTTCTTAATATTTTCTTGATTTGAAGATGGTGTCATGAACGAAAACAATCCTAGATGCATCTTTTTAAATCTAAAAGATCTACACCATCATATTCAAATTACCCATCAAGGGAAAATCAAGACACTACAAAACGAAAAAACCACACGTAAAGAGGAATCAGACAGCATAAAAGGGGAATATTATTAGAGTTATTCATTATTGAAACTTAAGAATTGAAAGGGGAAAATCATAGTCGTAGATGATTTGTAGATACTATTTTTTTTTTTTTTGTATTTATAGACTCTATTAATTGTTATTATGTATTTATTTCTCGCATTTTCATCAGACTTATGTCCACATGTATAGTATTTGTTATCTCAGTTTTAATGTTTAGTTTAATTTTTATCTTACAAACTAAACATGATCCTCAAACAAAACAACATTTATTTGTATAAAGACGACACAACTTAAATGTAACAACCAACAAACAAATTAAATGTGTCTAACAATACAAGTATACAACCAGATAAACGAAACATGCACTTAATTATAATTAACAAGTAAGTCAGTCAACTGGTATAAACCACAAATTTCAGAAACCAAAATAAAAATAGGGTTTAACTAAAAAAAATTACTTCCAAAATTTTAATTTATTATCACAAATTAAGAAATTATAGTACTTGTCACCTTAACGAATCTTATATTGGTTATATAGTTACACCTTTGCCAAATTATTTTAACGGCAGTTTTGACAAAAAGAAAAATACATTGATTAAATAAGAATATAAAAGTGAAAATAATTTAAATTGATATAGTGATAATTTACTAATATGTTTAAATAAATGTAATAATAATAGTAATTTTTTTTATCAATTATTAACTCTTAAATGTAAATTAAATATGAAAGGATTTAGTTATCACTTATCAGCCTGTCAAATTGATAAATATCATAGAAAACAAAAAAATTGAAAACTTTTTGGTAAAAAAATGATTTATTATTTTTTTTAACCACATAAATGTATATAAATTTATTTTAAATATTTTTTATGGATATTTATTAACAAGTGCCATAAAACACCGTTAAAAAAACAATTTTATTCATTTTATAATTCTTTCTAACTTTGATAAATAAAAAATTCGACTTTTTTCTGCTAATGGGCATGGAAAAATGATTAATTTCCAGAATATGCATGACCAATTTTATTTCTCAAAGTATGCATGACCATCTCGTTCAAGGCGCGGCGAGTTGGATTTAGTCACTATTTCGCCGATGGCATGAGCTAAATGGGTGAGAAAGCAGTCTGCAGTCATTTCGCCTATGCTAAGGGCAAAATGGAAGCTTAGTTGTCCACGAAACAAACCTCTACAAATATTACTATGATTCTTATCATTCCACCCATTCCTTTACCAAATACTACAATTTAATACAAAATCAACTCATAAGTGTCACAGATTCTTCGTAAACAGGCTAATTGAAAATATTCGATGATTCCAAGATTATATATAAATGTTAAATAATGTAATCACTTTCCAAGATTTAATCGAAGGAAAGATTAATTTTATATAAAATATTCAATACAATTAGCCATCAATATTCAAATGTATTAGTTAAAAATAATATTAAATATTTTAAATAATTTGTATTACCTTTTTTTAATCTAACCAATAGATATATGATGATTCATGATATAAAAAATTATATATGATGATCCATAGTATGAAAAATCATCTATATATTTTTTGTTATACCTATTACTATTTTTATCCTTATATTATATATGAATCAACTACTAACAAATACATCACATATTATGTCTTCATGCAATATTTAACTATCGAATCTTTAATTGATAAACATTTTTTATTTTTTTTTACACATTTGTCAATTGTTTACAAATATATAAATATCACTAAAAAATATTTTTTTATTTGCATTTAATAAAATATAAAAAATAATAAAAATGAAAATTTATTGTTTGGGTAAAAATATTGTTTTAAATTCATAAATTTTACTATTATTATTTTTATTTTAATAAAAATAAAAATGAGGTACTCCGGTCATTAGCTTATGTTTTATAAATTTTCTTATTTTTTCAAAATTTAAACTAACAGTAAATTTGAATTTTCATTCTTATTACTTTTTATATTTTATTGAAATGCTAAACTAGCTTGGTATTGTTGGTGTGTTTGAATTTCCATTGTTATTATTTTTTCTATTTGGGTGAGCCTGATATTGTTAGTGTGTTTGCAAATCAAAATTGAGCAGAATATGTCTTAATGATATTTTCTTATCATCGTGGTATAGACTTTTTAAGATCATTTCGCTCTAGCCATAAGCTACATGGCTACAGGCTTTTCTGAGCCCATTTCGCCCTACTATTGGCAAAATGATGAGCAAATTCAACTTGCCTCCGCTTTCGGCGAAATGGTCATGCATATTTTGAAAAATAAAATTGGCCATGCCCATTCTGAAAATTAATCATTTTTCTGTACATTTGCAGAAAAAAGCCTAAACCCCTCTAAAACCTTATAAGCAAAATTTTTATTTATTAATTAATTTTTTTGACATGTGGCAATTTTGTTTTGGTAATACAACCGAGTACAAGCTCAAAAGAAAAGAAAAAAACTACTCTAAATTCTTTTTTTTAAAAAAAAACTAAACATATTTTTGGTGCATATTTTTCCGAAATGTAGAGAAGTATTCTAAATTTGAAAATTCTTACTCAATCCTTCAATAATTCAATTCAAGTAATTCATCTATACATTAAAAAATGAACAACTCTCGGAATAACTATTCTTTCAACCACAAAAATTTGTGGTTAAAATTAAATTTGTGACAAACCATTTTTTAATTTAAAATGGTCACTAAAATTTTATTTGCGTTTAAAATTACTATTTCAGACAAAATTATCCATCCCCTTTAATATACAAAATAAAAAGCCCCAAATTACTCCTTCAATTTTACAAGGCATATTATTATCTTTGAATACCTTAACTAAACTCATAGTCTGCAAAAGGGATGTTATCTGTTTCTTCATAGATTCATCAAATCCGTCAAACATGGAATGAAATTTTATTGTAAGATCAATTACATGCTCACAAAACAAATAAAAATGCTACTCATCAAATATACAAGACACTGAATAGAAAGAAAGAAAGATTTCGTACACATCAAATTGTAAAGGAATGAGAATCTTGAAAATCATTTAAGATATTTTTTTTAAAAAAAAAATTACCTATTTGAGGCGTGAACAAAATCAATGTGTATGAAGCTTCCAAAGAAAAAAAAGGAAAGAAAATGGAGGCACAGTAATTAGAGGAAGCAGAGGCAGAATGAATCATGACAAAATCTACAAATAAATTAGATGAGCAGCGGCGCACAGCGGTCTAGTGTCGTATCAAGAGGAAGAGACAGAATGCAGTGGTGCGCGGTGGTCTGGCGTTTGTTAGAACTGAGTAGCGGCGGAGACGTAGCAAGAGGAGGAGACAGATGCAGTCGCGTGGTCTCGCCTTGGTTGAAGTAGATGCGGCGGCAACGAAAGAAGGGGCTGCCAGCGTTGGTGAGCAAGAGGCGCAAAGCAACGTAGAGGCTACTGCATCGACGGATGGTGGCAGAGCTGCGCTGGTTGTCAACACCGGGATCTTCTCCCTCATGGATAGTTCACTTCTTCCATTATCGCAGTTCTCAATCTTCAGCAGCGACTAAGGTTTATGCTGCCCTTCATCACCAGCTGGTCCTTTTTTTAATTGTCTGGTCGAACCGATTTTTCCGGTCGTCTCGGACGGTGCAGTTTGATTTTTTAAACCATCATAATAAACACAAGGACAAAATTGTAAAAAAGGATGATTTTAGTCACAAATAAAACCTTAGGTATTATTTTGAGATAAAAAGAGATTTGTGACCATTTTGATTTTGGCCCCAAACTTTTCCCGAAACTGGTTCGGAATTCCTCAAAATTTAAACAGTAGTTCGTCGCAGATAGCTTGAACCAGCTTATGGGAACCTCGATTAAATTTAGAAAAGTGTCACAGGATGTAACTAGTTAAAAATATCGAGTATTGAACTCGGGTCATTCTCCCTTAGAATTGAAACAATGGTTTGCTTTTGGTTGAGAAAAGTTCGGGGTTGCAATTGTTTTGATTGAGAAGAGAGTAGAAAAACAGAATAAGATTGCAATATAATAAAAGAGTGCTTAGCCTTAGGTTGAAGTACTGTGTGTCCTCATGATCACTGCCAATCTCACTTTAGATGGACTGTCACTTAAAGGAATTTCGACACTCTGTCTAATGGTCGAATGGTGGAGTTAGCCTATATCCGAATGTCCTAGGTATACTCAATAACGTAAGACCAAGGCATTTGGTGAACTCGAATAACCCATCAAGTTCACGTTGTTAAGGTCTTCCAGTTATTGGCAATGACATAGTGTTAACGCTATCGAAACTAACCCCGCTTCTCCCATCTGTTGCCTTTAGGGATCAACAGCTAAGGTCATCCCACACTTCAACCCATAGCCAATACACAAGAACACTACTTCATACTAACAATAATAATAATAACAGAAATAAAGCAAACAAAATAATAAAGAGACATAATGAATAATAACAATATAACTATAATTGAAAAGTAAATAAGCAGAGTAACGACGATAATATTAATTAAATAGACATAAAAACAGTAAATCGTTTCGCTAGTGTGATTACAAGAAAATAAAAATTCTAAGAAAAACTATAAACTAAGAGAGAAAATAGGAGAATATTAATTCCACAAAAACTCTCCAAAGCTTGTTCCAGACTCATGATCCCAAAAAATGGGTGTCAAAAGGGTGTGTGTTGAATGGGGTAGCATCCCTCCTATTTATAGACCTCCATTGGCTTGAAATTCCCTTTTTGATCTTCATTTTGCTTGCTACCCATGCACTTGTGCGTACGCACATGTGAGAAAACATGACTTGCACGTAACTCCAGTTTGTGTGCGCATCGATGGCCTGTGCGTACGCATGTAGGACATATATACATCATTTCGAAACTTTGAATGTTAGCTTTCCAATTGCGTTGGGACCATATCATTTGGACCTCTGTAACTCAAGTTATGATCAAATTAGTGTGAAGAGGTCAAGATTGACAGCATTAGAAAAATTTTGAGCACCGATCTTTGGACGCAAATTTTTCATAGAATCACTTAGAACCGGAAGAAGTTCAAAATGAAAATTGTAGATATTGAATTCTTCTTTCAAAAAAGTCCAAGTTTGTTCCAATTCGATGACTATAGTTCCCTTTCTTCTCTTCTGATTCTCGCTCCTTTTGCTTTCCTTGACCATTTCCAATCTAATTCTAATCTATTTATTCCTAAAACACTCAAACAAACAAATTAATGTATCGAATGAAATGAGAATTAAGTAAATCTATAACGAAATATGGCAAAACATGTATTCACAATTTAAGCCCCAAGGAGTAATAATTTATTAATGCATTCAATTTGCAAGCATTTAAGTGAGTTTGGTTTGATAATTTAATTCTTTATAACACAAGATAAATCATAAAAAATGATTTATCAAATAGTTATCCCAAAAACTCTTCGTAATTCAAAATTTTCTAATTGATTTTTCATTATTTAAATAAGATAAAATTTTAATTGCCATAATCTAATAATTATATGTAGATATAAATTTTTTATTTTGAGTTTTGACTAATTAATTATGTAAATAGTGATGTACTAATTTTATGAAGTGTCTTGGACTCCAACAAAAATATCTTACAATAAGAGTGAGTATAATGTTACATGAATGTCTATCACAATGGTGACAAAATGAGCTGAATCCGTCGGGCTAGTCCGCCAAACCCGTAAAAAGTTACAGGCCGGGTTAGGATTTTGAACCCGCCAAATAAAGAAACTTGTCAAGCCCGCTCGGCGGGTTTTGGCAAGCGGGGTGGGACGGGCCGACTTGCCGGGCCAAGGTGTTTGTGTTTTTTTCTTTTAATTTAAAAAATATTTATGAATATTAAAAAAATGTAATTTTTATTAAGGAGGGATCTACTTACGTCTGTGTAAGATTTTTTTGACTTACACTCATTAATAATCACTAGATTTACATCTTATTAAAGGTAAAAATTTTGTTTTCCAATAAAGCATTAATAGCCTTTAAATTAATGTGAATCCAATGACTAATAAAGAGTGTAAGTCAAAAAATACTTACACTAGTGTAAACATATCCCTCCTTATATATATATATATAAATATTAAAAGTTGTAATTTTTATTTCTTTATTTATTATATATTTTTATATATTATATTATACGTTTGTTATATAATTATTTGAATATTAATTTGATATTTCTATTTTTCATATTTTAAAATATTTACATAATGTATATTAGAATCATTTAGAACCGGAAGAAGTTCAAAATAAAAGTTGTAGATATTGAATTCTTCTTTCAAAAGAGTCCAAGTTTGTTCCAATCCGATGACTATGCTTCCCTTTCTTCTCTTGTGATTCTCGCTCTTTTTGCCTTCCTTGACCATTTCCAATCCAATTCTAATCTATTTAGTCCTGAAACACTCGAACAAACAAATTAATGTATCGAATAAAATGATAATTAAGTAAATCTATAACGAAATATGGCAAAATATGTATTCACAATTTAAGCCACAAGGAGTAATAATTTATGAATGCACTCAATTTGTAAGCATTTAAGTAAGTTTGGTTTGATAATTTAATTGTTTATAGCACAAGATAAATCATCAAAAATGAATTTATCAAATTTTTTCATTATTTAAATAAGATAAAATTTTAATTGCCATAATTTAATAATTATATATAGCTATAAATTTTTTATTTTGACTTTTGACTAATTAATTATGTAAATAGTGATGTACTAATTTTATGAAGTGTCTTGGGACTCCAACAAAAATCTCTTATAATAATGTTACATGAAAGTCTATCACAATGATAACAAAACGAGCTGAATTCGTCGGGCCAATCCGCCAAACCCGTAAAAAAATACAGGTCGGGTTAGGATTTTGAACCCGCCAAGTAAAGAAACTTGTCAAGCCCGCTCGGCGGGTTTTGGAGGGCGGGGTGTGGCAGGCCGACTTGCCGGACCAAGGTGTTTATGCTTTTTTTTTTTAATTTAAAAAATATTTGTGAATATTAAAAAAATGTAATTTTTATTAAGGAGAATATATATATATATATATATATATTAAAAGTTGTAATTTTTATTTCTTTATTTATTATATATTCTTATATATATATTATATTATATGTTTGTTATATAATTATTTGAATATTAATTTTAGATTTCTATTTTTTATATTTTAAAATATTTACATAATGTATATTATAACGAATAATTTTATTGGTATTGATAATTGAGAAAAAATATTAAACAATCAGACTATTTTGTATTTATATTTGGATTTTGAATAAATTATTATTTATTAAATTATTTTTAATATATTTAATTATTTTTTTATAAAAAATAAATTTGAGCGGGCTAATAACCCACTAGGCCCGCTAACCCGCCATATGCTGGGTGGGCTAGTATTTTGAACCTATGGGACTCTTCCGGCCCACCCCGCTCCGTTTTTGGCGGGCCATCCCTATGTTGACGTATAGAAGTTGCATAGACTAATTTAGTTGAATGATCAAACTTGTCTAAAGTTATTAATTACTTTAGAGAAAAAAGTAGAGCTTTAACCACCTTTAAATTAAACGATAATGTTATGTATCACTTTACATATTCATACATACAATTTACAATGTCCTTCTTTGGACATGACCCATAAAAGAAGGAACACAAAACATACAATTTACAATACGAAAAATGTAAATATTAGCAAGAAAAAATCACAAAGTACATGAGGTGTATGGAGGTGTAGAGAAATAATTTACCTCAACACAAAAATCAAAATAGCAGAAGAAGACAAGATGTGTATGGAGATGTAGAGTGGTACACATAAATTAATTCTAAATTAAAATGGTGAAACTTACTAATAATAAAATTTTCCAAATCAATGATGAATAAAATATGGTGATACTATTTGTACACATATTTTACACAATCAAGCACAAGCAAGCACTTTTGATCCATTCTAAAAAAAAGCGCGTTAAAACACGCGCTCTAATTTTTTTGGTTACGATTTGCGTTGTCGTCATCATCATTATCGTCAAGCACTTTTGCCCATTCTCACGAAAAAGAGTGTCAAAACACACGCTATAACTACTACTTTTTCTTCTTCTTGAATAAAAGTTTTGTACTGCACACTGAACCAAAATATATCGGTAAATTAAATCGAAATATAATAGCAAAACTAACAAAAATATAGTTCTTTACTCTGATTCAGTTTTGTCTTGGATATTTGAACTATAAATATGTTTTGTTTATTTCGGTTCAATTTATCTTAAGTTTTGTGTTAGTTTTGGTCTTCCTTTATTGTTTTCACTCTAATTCAATTTTGCTTTACCTATTTGAACTAAAAATCTATTTTTATTTATTTCGGTTCAGTTTAGGTTAGGTTTTGTGTTAGTTTTGATTTTTTTTTTGCTGTTTTTCACCCTGATTCAGTTTTATCTTGGTTATTTGATCTAGAAATCTGTTTTATTTATATCTTGGTTCAATTTAGCCTAAGTTTTGTATTAGATTTTTGTCTTCCCTTGTTGTTTTCCACTCTCATTCAGTTTTGTGTTGGTTATTAGAAATAGAAACCTGTTTGTGTTTATTTCGGTTCAACTTAGCTTAGGTTTTGTGTTAAATTTTGGTCTTCCTTTGTTGTTTTTTTTTACTTTAGTTTAGTGGTTATTAGAACTATAAACACATTAGTGTTTATTTCGGTTCAATTTAGGTTATATTTTGTGTTAGTTTTTGTCTTCTCTTGTTGTTTTTCAATCTAATTCACTTTTACATAACTGAAATGTATTACCCAATCGATTGTAATAAAATGAAATAAAACTGCAAAACAATAATACAATACAATATGTAAAAGTGACCAACTAAATCGAAATAAAATGATAAATTAAACCGAAATAAAATGCACAACTAATCTCAATAGTGAAAAACACAACACCTAAAAAAAACCAAAATAAATGTTACAATGAACAGAAATAAAATGCTACAATGAACCTAAATAAAATTCAAAACGAATCTGAAAAAGTGAAAAACGGAACCAAAGTAAGCAATGTTGAATTCATTCAAATTTTGAATTAAAACATGTAAGATCTACTCTGATTCACATGAACGATCCAATCCAATTGAATTTCATGATCTGTACTACAATCGAACATTATAGAACAACGTAACTAAATAGAAAAACAAAGATGAAGAAGATGAAGACGAAGATGAAAAAGAAGCTTCTAAACAAGACGACAGTGACTGAGATGACAACAACAACACGACGATGAACACATTAAACAGAGAAAACAAGCACAAGAAGAACAATGTGAATTGAATCTGGCAAATTGAAAGAAAGAAATGAGAAAATAATAGAGTGAAAAAGGTTTTATAAAACGCGAGAATTGAATGTAGCACATGAGAGAAATCACTTGGTTTGGACTTAGTTAGTAATTTTATTTGTTCATCTAGAATTATTTATTAAAATATTATTTTAACACTTTACAAATTTAACAATTTTAGAAGATTTTTTTCTAGTAGAATAATTAGAGGTTTTTGGAAGGTCATTTTATCGTATAGGCAACTTGTGAAGGATCTACAATTATTAAGATGCCTTTAATTTACGTTTTGAAAAAATTATCAAATCTACCTATAAAAGATAAAAACACTTACAAATCTGCCCATAAAAAAAAATTAACTTGATAGAATTTTTTTGACAATACTAACCAAATCTTCAAAATTTATTTAAAATTTTCAAACTATCATCTATTTTAAATTAACTCTAAATTTATTTTATTCTACTCCACCGTTATTCAAATCCCTAACCTCACTACCACCCAAATCCTTCTTCACCACCACTCTTATTCCCAACTATCACCATTACCGCCTCCATCATCGAAAGGATGCTTATTTCATCTAACTTTGGTTGATATTTAGAAAACAAATTATGACAAAGAAAATTAAAAAATAAAGGGAGCTAATAAAGATTAATATGAGCAGTGGCATTGATGCCAAAGCTACTCGACAACAACACTATTGGTTCTCTCTCCCCATATTTTTTGCACATCCTCACTGCGTTGTAGTCTCTTCCATCATCGGCACCCTCCTCGTGACAGTGGTTGTTGATGTCGCAACTCAATTTAGTGTCGCCTTCATAGCTGAAACCGTTATTGTTGTTGTTGTTGAGGTTTTGGTGGTGGTCGTCGTGACGTGAGCGAGGACTTGTTCTAGATTTGAATAAAGGGAGTTAGCAATGGCTTCGTTGGTCTGAGCGAGGTCCCTCCATAGCAACCGCTTCCCTATTCTTTAAATCTTGTCGTCCTTCTCCTTCAGCTTCCTTATAACCGCATCTTGGATTGATCCTTATGAAGATGGATCTGATGCCCATAAACTCAAGGCCATCGAGTATTCTCTTCCAATAAGTCAAAATATCATGCTGTTGAAGTTTTAAACTATGTCTATACAAATTGGAAACCGAAGGTTAACCACTAAGAAGAGAATCTTAAGTTGTTGTTATTGCTCTATTAAATACTGGTTAGTTAGATATCAATAATTGGCAAATGATTCATTTTTTTTCCTTCTGTCAGAATTGGACTGGTGGTGGTGATGGTGACGATGATGATGGTAGCTGGGGATAAGAACGGTGACGATGAAGAGTTTGGGTGGTGGTGGGTTAGAAATTTGGATGGTGGATGCTCTTACAAATTAATAATAGTAATTAATAGTAGTAATGAACAGTAATAATGAACAAATATACCACTTACGCTCTTACAAATTAATAATAGTAATTAATAGTAATAATGAACAGTAATAATGAACAAATAAAAATTATACTCTGGGTCTATTATAAAAATGAATCAAATTATTAATTCTATTAGTTTTAGTTACTCTTTTAATTCTCATAATAGAGTTATACTGAATTAATCTTTTATGTTGATTTAAAGTCTTTTTATATTTATAGATCATATTCATCTTATGAACATAATTCATCATTTTTTGTGTTCTTAACATTTTCATATGTAATTTACTCATTCTTTCAACAATTAATTTAATTTTTTCTGCTAAACTAGCTATTTTATAATTTAAGAATCTCTTTTTATTTTTAAGATACTTATAAGTTTTTGTAATAACAATTTAATATATGAACATAAAATAAAAGAAAGTAGAAGGTAGCAACTTAATATATGAACATAAAATAAAAGAAAGTAGAAGGTAAGAGTAATGCTTACAATAATAATAAGACTTTTATTGCCTTGTAGAAACTCTTACAGAAAACTTGGAAATGATACAAAGCTTTAGGAAAGTTAAAAGATAGAGAAAGTATTTCTGAGAAATGAAATTTTTGGATCCCTTTGTACTACTAAGGTCTTTGGTATTTATAGACCTCTAATGGTTTACTATTACACCTAACTTTCGCCTAACTTTTACCCTTTTTTTTTCATCTATTATTATTTGCTTTTAT
Source organism: Stylosanthes scabra (assembly GCA_036250425.1). Lineage (NCBI taxonomy): Eukaryota > Viridiplantae > Streptophyta > Magnoliopsida > Fabales > Fabaceae > Stylosanthes > Stylosanthes scabra. The sequence goes on along the minus strand of JASCZI010241939.1, from coordinate 3,116 downwards.
TGTTTTGCCGACTTTTACTATGTGTCGACAATCACTATTTACTTTTACTGTTTGCCGACATTTACTGTGTGCCAACAATTACTGTTTACTTTTATGGGTCTTGTGAATCTTGAAAATATTGACTGGACTGAACTTCATCTTCTCCTAGAGGCACAGCTTTTATGGCTTGTAAAGAATTTTGAATATCGTCTTCTGATGTTGCTGCTGCTAATGCTGCCATAATTTGTTGTTTTTGAGCCAGCAATTAGGACTCTTTTTCATAAGTTATCTTGTTGGTCATGTTACTGCTTGAAGTGGTGATTGAAGGATGTTTTTGTGATGACGATAACCATTGAGCAATAGCTGCTTTTCGTAATAAGTTAAGATCATATTTACTCCACCATTTAATCTTGATAACTTTTATTAAGTATTGTATACTCGGAAAGTCTTCAAAGGCTGCTGAATCATAATCCCAAGACATAATCCAACTTATTCCCATGGCTGCTATGAAGGAAATAAATTTATACACTGGTAGAAATGATGATTTGTTCTTAAAATACTCATAAGCAATGCTGGCTTCTTTTGGGAAAAAAGCTTCTAATGGTCCAAAAGTTTGGAACCATGATTGGAACCATTTTAAAAATTGTAATGAGATTCCTTTTTTGAACCAAATAAACCATGAGTGAGGACTTGGTGATAAATATAGTATATTGGTCCATGCTTCTTGGTAATCATAATAAGTATAATTTTGAGGTTCAAATTTTAATGAGAAGTTCTTGTGCTGATAAGGAGATAATTCCCAATCTTATAAAGATAATACTTTCATAATTTTTATTTTTGAATAAATCGGTTGTTGTGTATTTAGGTTCTTATAATGGGTTAATTCAATGGATCCCGTATCCACTAATATGAACTCATAAAATTTTCTGATTTTTGTGGGTTTGTTAGAATGTAATGAAAGGTATTTGGGAAAATGGATTTATATAAGGTTTTTCTATCTTTTCTAAACCACTCTTTTTCAATAGTTAATACTCTAATAGGATTTGGCTTTTCATGATATGAAAATTGTTCTTTTAATGGTTGAATATTATAAAGATCTGAGGGTTGTAATAAAGCAAATTTGTTACTGGTTTTCATTTCAGAGCTTTTAAGCGGTAATGATTATGATGATGCTTTTTCACCTTTAACAACTTGAGACATTGTCAAAGGTTTTAATAGTAATTGTTTTGCTGATACCGGAGTGATTGATAATTGTTTTTCTTTTTCTTGGTCAAAAGGTTGACCATAATCTTCACTTGACACTAGTTTTTGATTCATCTTTTCCCTGCAAAAACTCTCGAGTAAGAAAGTCAGGAAGACAATTCGAATCTCATTTTATATGTTCAATTGTGAAATCAAAACATGATAATATAGCTTGCCATCTTGCAAATATTTGTTTTAAAACTAAATTTTTAACATCATTTTTTAATACGCTTGGAGCTGCTTTACAATCTGTTCTTATTATAAAAGTTTTATTAAATAAATCTTCTTGAAATTTAGTAACACATAATACAATAGCTAATATTTCTTTTTTAACAGTTGCATAATTCTTTTGAGCTTTATTCCATATTCCTGAATGATATTTAACTATTTGTTCTTTTGAATTATTAGGAGGTATCTGTTTAAGAATTCCTCCATATCCTAGTTCTGATGCATCTGTTTCTACAATTAACGTTGCTAAAGGATCAAGTATACTTATACATGGAATTTCTTTTACTAAATTCTTTACTTTTATTATTATAGAAGTCATTTCATCTGTCCAAGGAGTATGATTTTTTCTTAATCTTTTATAAAGAGGCTCACAAGTTGTTCTTATTCCTGGTAAGAATTCAGCTACATAATTTAAACATCTTAAAAATCTTTGTAATTGCTTTTTATCAGTTATTTCATTAGGGAATTTATCTGCAAATTCAATAGCTCTTTTTATAGGAGTTATTGTTCCTTGATATATTTCATATCCTAAAAATCTTACTTTTGTTATAAAGATTTTCATTTTCTTTTCTGATAAAACTAATCCTTGCTCTTTTATGATATTCATGAATTTTTTTAGATGTTGTATATGTTGATTTATCCCTTTAGAATATACTAATACATCATCTAAATAAACAATTGTGAAGTCAATATGTGGGTAAAATATATTATTCATAATTTCTTGAAATTCACTAGGTGCATTTTTTAAACCTTGAGGCATTACATTCTATTCATAATGGTCAAAAGGTACTATAAAAGCAGTTTTATATCTATCTTCTTCTTTTACTCCTATTTGATAATATCCAGACTTTAAATCAAACTTTGAAAAGATATTGGCTTTATTTAGTCTTTTTATCAAATCATTTTTATTTGGTAAAGGATATCTAATCCATTTTAATACTTTATTTAAAGGCTTATAATTAATAACTAATCGTGGGGCTCCTCTTTCTATTTCAGATGCTTTTATAACATAAAACCCTATATAACTCCAGGGCGACTTTGAAGGCCTAATTAATCATTTATCTAAATATTCTTTTATTTCTTTTTTACAATATTCTAAATATTCTTTGTTCATATGTATAGGTTTTGCTTTTGTAGGTATATCTTTTTCATAAATCTATCTTCATATGGTAAAGATACTTCATGTAATTTTCTATGATGAAATGCTCTAGGATTAAGACTACATAAATCCTTTTTGATTTTATTTTCAATTTCTTTTATTTTATTTTGTATTTCAGTAGTTTGTAATTGTTCTTCTATTCTTTTATATATAATTTCTTGATTTAAATAATTAATTTGTTTTTTTTTTCTTTCTATAATATTAACTTGAGTAGAAATTTTTTGTAATATATTCAGTTCTTGGTGTTTGGGTTTGCTAATGAATTCAAAGTGAATAGGATGATTAGGAATGCGAAGACAAGTTATTCTATCAATATCTACTTGAAAAGGATATAATAATAAAGTAAATGGATTTCCTAATATGACTTGTTGAGATATCTTTTTTGCTAAGAAAAAAGTTGTCGTAAAACATACTTTATTTTTACAAACTTTTGCTGTTGATAATTTATAATTTATAGTCATTTTATCATTTTCTGCTTTATAAACTTTTTCTGTAGTCTTCTCATAAT
>JASCZI010241938.1:3837-50015 GCA_036250425.1 Stylosanthes scabra | reverse complement strand
TTCGTTTTTGTCCAGAAAGATTTAGAACGACTTTTGAATCGATTCTCTCTTGGCTAGAGTCGACTCGAGTAATGTTTTGCAAACTTCAAATTTCTCTAAGTGTATCAAGTCGAGTCTAGGGATGGAGGAATCGATTCGTATTTTGACAGAAATGAAATATGGATTTCTTGGATCGATTCGGGGTACCTTGCGAGTCGATTTGATTTCTTTGATTAAAGATGACAAAATTTTCTAAGTAAAAGGAATCGACTCGAGCAACCTTGGAATCGATTCAGGGTCCTTTCAAACGTTTTACGAGGTTTTGCTAAGGGGTTTGAGTCGACTCGGACCATTCCAGAATCAATTCGAAATCCTCCAGAGACCGATAGTCCTGTACCAAGCCACAAGGAATCGATTCTCTCCATTCCAGAATCGATTCGGCTCTTACTAAAAACCAAGAAAAGATGTTTTAAGCGTTTCTAAATGGAATTAAAGGTTGATTTCACTTCCTAGTCCACATGTGAATATTTTTATAAAGAAATGACCCCTACATGATATTTCGCAAGGTGAAAATGAAAGAGATGATGATAATGATTTATATGATGATTGATGATTATGATGAACCCCAGAGAGATGGTGGGAAGGTGAGATGCCTTAGCCCTGTTTTCCTCCTAGTGGTGTGGATGATTCCCTCTGATGTCCTTGAGAGATGGGAGGAGGTGGCAAGAGGCCCCTTAGCTCTGTTGTCCTCCTTGGATATAAGCTCGACGCCAGAGAGATGTTAGGGATGTGAGATGCCTCAGCCCTGTTTTCCTCCTGGGTGTGCTTTCAGAGAGACGGTCCTTTGGTTAGCTACCGGACCAGATCGGGATGGCCTTATAACCGATCTAATGAGCTCATTGGCCGTAGGGACAGGCATGCATCATATGCATTTGCATGACATTGCTTGGGTGTGCCTACTTGTTTATGTTAATTGTACTTGCTACTTGTTTCATGTGATTGTTGTGTTTGTATGTGAATGTTGTGAATGCTTGTGTGTGTGTGTAAGGCCTAGATGTGAAAGAGGGAATGAGGAATTGAGGTAAAGAACTAGACAAAAGTAAATGAGAGTGGACCAATGTAGATGTATTATCCCAAAAGGCGGGTAAATAAGTGATAATGGAGAATGGATCATGAATGTCTTAGAAGTAGACCAATGGGATGGGGATTTTCAGAGTTGTATGCCACGTGCGTGAGGAAGGTAAAACCCGAGTGACGAATAGGATTGCCTCGCGTGATCCTGCTAGATTATTTATTGTAGTTTTGGCGCTTTATCCGTACTGAGAATCCATGGGTTGGGGATTCTCACTCCGTATATATCATCAGGTTTTTCAGGTACAGGTTCAAGCTTGGAAAGTCGGCGAAGCATTCCTTTGGATTCTTTGAGTCTAGTATCTCCGCAAGTTCAAGTCTTCCGCTGTGTTGGTGTGGAGAACTAGGGGTGCGTATCTAGGATGTAGATAATGGTTTGTATTTCATGGTCGAACCTAAGCTTCGCAGGTTCTGTCGAAAAGTATGTGGAACCATTTGATTATGTATCTATGTAAATATATTCTATACAACTACATTTTATGTAATATGGTCATTGGCTCTATTTTGGATATGAACTATGGTTTTCTAATACTTAAATGAGTTCAATTTCAAATGGTTTTCGAAATCTACGATACTTAGTAGTTGTCGAGCATCTGTACTGCTTCGATATTGGTTAAACATGTCTGCAGCATGGTTGACTAATATTGGGGTGTTACATAATACTTCATGTGTAGATTTGGGTTATAAAAAAATCATCTATACTTTTGTCCAATATGTAATAATTCATGTGTACTTTTATCTATTTTTCCTATACTTTTAAAAAACGAGATGATTCTAGGCATTGAATTTTGATCCAATTTTTTATATGGACTTTGTAAGTAATTACCTAAATATTCTTACAAAATTTTGAATTAAATGCATAAAAGATTTACCAAGTATAATAGTCGTTTTCCAATAATTAAAAAAAAAACAGTACTGCTAGGTGTACACATAACCAAGCAAAATAAGTAAACCTTCCCCATTCTCATCCACGCACGCCTTCCCCATTCTCACCCACGCGCCTGTACACACGCTTCATCTTCTTCTTCCTCACGCTTCTTCTTCATACGTGGTGGTGGTTGTGGTTGATTTTGTTGTTGTTACATCGTGGTTGTCTTTTTCAATAAGAGGAGGAAAAGAAAAATTAGAAGAAAAAAATTAACAAGAATAAAAAGACAACATGAATAGAAACACGTGGTTAGAACGAACAGAAAATTTTAAACCATCGAACAAAATATTATTATTAGAACGAACATAAAATTTAAAATCATTAAACATGTGTTTCAAAAATGAGTTCATGAGTAGAAAGGATTGATAATAACTAGATCAAATTCAATATTTAAGAACAGAATATTTCTATTATAACGAACAGAAAATTTAAAACCATCGAATAAATTTTTAAAAATTAGATCAAAAACATATTTTTATAACTATAACAAACAGAAAATCTAAACACTTGAAATCAATTTTCTAACATGAATAAAGATTTTACAGATTCTGTCCGTGCTATTTGAAAATTATGTTTGTCTTAATTTGCTTTAACTAATTTATTCTTTCAATTTAACAATCCAACAGCAAGAACCATAACTGCAAAAACAGAGCAATCGTTGAACAGAAAACGTAAACACAGTGAACAGAATTTATAAACATAACTAACAGAAAATCTAAACTTAATAATAATAAAACAAATTAAACAAACCTATCAATCCAAAACTAATGCAAGCAACACTTTTCACATATTCAAATATAAAAACAATAGAAATCATTTTTTTTTAACATGAATGAGGATTTTACAGATTGAGATGAACCTCAGAATAAGCAATCTAACAACAAGAACAATAATTGCAAAAACAGAGCATTTATTAAACAGAAAATGTAGCATCCTTAAAATCTTAATGACGTAACATATATGTGAGTACGAAGAAATTAGAATACGAACCGGTGCACTACCCTAGAACTCGATCCAACTGGGTCAATTTGAGTTAAATGGGTCAAGGACCCAACACTCACTCATTCAAACACACTTACTAACACCCACACTCACGCAGTCTCTCATCCCTCTCATCTCTCTCTCACACTCACACCACCAACACTCACCTTCAAACCACCACACAAGTTGATCACCGGAGCTCCGATCGCCGCACCGTCAGTGGCTACTCGAAGCTCTCGTCCCCATCTACGTATACATACCACTTTTGAGGTAAGGCTTTGGGTGGGTCACTCCTGCATTCTTCTTCTACTCCATTTCTTGAGTTTGGGTTTGGTTTAAGTAAAATCCTTGTAAATTGTTGGTAATAGGGGACTCTAAGCAAAGATTGAAGCCAAGAGGGCATCACTAGAGCTGTTGGAATTGAAGGAATTGGTTAGGGATTCATAGCTAGGAGGTCTACGAGAGGTACGGAGTAGGATTCTTCGGTATAGGACTTATATTTACTTGATTATCTTGGTTGCATGTCTATTTGTTGTGCTGAGTTGAGTATGAATTGATGATTGTATGATTGCATGTGAATGTTAATGCTGAAATTGGTTTACAAAGTTGATTTGAGTGATTAGGAAGTGGAAAATTGATGGAAATTGAGGATGGGAGATGAATTTAAACTGAATTTTGATGTGGTTTGTTCCAAGAGAGAATATGACATAGTGTGCCAAGTTGAGATGGTAAAAGATTTGAGAAGGGATTGTGAAAACTGTGAATTTCGAACTATTTTGCTGGTTTTCTGTCTAAAAGAATCGATTCGTTGGTCACTAAGTCGATTCGCTGAACCAAAAACCTTTAAAGATTCGAAAATTTCAACTAACGAATCAACTATGTTCTTGGCGAAATCGATTTGTTTTCATCCAGGAAGTAAATGTTAATTTCTTAAATCGATTCGCTATTGGTTAGAGTCGACTCGATTTTATACTACATTTATAAGATTTTTAACTAAGTGTAATGAGTCGATTCTAGAGAGTACGAAATCGATTCGAATTTGGACAGAGACCAAAAGTGGATTTCTTAAATCGATTCGACGTGCCTGCGAGTCGATTCTACCTTTTAACTTAATCTGAATAAATTTGACGAAGTAAAAAGAATCGACTCAGGCGATGAGAGAATCGATTTGGGGTCCTTTGAAACGTTTTTGGAAAGATTTTGTAGGAGGATTGAATCGACTCGGATGGTTCCAGAATCGATTCGAATCCTCCCAAGAACCAAAATGGTTCTGTACACAACCAACGGGAATCGATTCGAATTATGACGGAATCAATTCGGCTCTCAACAAAAATGAAGAATGACGATTTCAACTGATTTTCAATTGTGATGGATGGCACGATTCCACTTCCTAGTTCCCTCGAAAGATTTCATTTACTTTCTTTAATTATACTGTGAGCCTAGGTCTAGAGGGGCCTGCGGGGCTAACGACTCGGCTTACGGCAACAGCAGACCATCGGGGGTAGTAAGCGGGAGAGGGGGTTCAAAGAGCCTCACGCCCCGTCTTATTTTAGGTTTAGTATGATGATATTTGTGGAACCCCCAGTTTATGAAATGAGAAATGAATGAAAGTTCGTAAACGGATGGAGCCAAGGAGGGTGCTCGGGGAAGTACAACCGATGGTTATCCGGTGCTAATTTCGGATCGGTCGGGCTTGGCTATAATAACCGACCGGGTGAACTCATCTTAGCCTATAGGAATAGACATACATCATGTGCATTTGGTTGACATTGTTTGGGTGTGCCTATTTGTGATAAATGTAACTTTGTGCTACTTGACTTAATTGTTCTAACTGATTATATGTTCTGTGACTGCTTGACCTTGAGATTTAAGTAAGTATGAGTATTATGCCTTAGGCGCTTGTTCCGTACTGGGAACCCAGTGGATTTGGGGTTCTCACTTTGTTGTGGTTAAATATTTCAGATGCAGGTGGCAAGTAGGCGTCAGAATTGGTTCGCTAGTTATTTTGAGGAAGTACATCTTAGTTGTTATAGCTATGAACGGTTCATGTAGAGAGCTTCTTTTGTACCCTTGTATCTAGTAAACTAAGTTGGAGAAATGTATATTTTGGTAACTGTAACTGATGTGTAGTAGGATATGACTATGTAACTGGTTCACTTCGTTGCGCTACTCTACTAACATATATAATTATATGTAGTTATTGGCTCCTCGACTTGTCATTTCTTTCATCCTAATCATAGCCGTTCTACTTTTTCCTCGCGTATCAAACGTGTAACCATCTTGAGTTCCATCGGCTTGGACTTAAGCTGAGTGGTGGAAGCTTGGTGTTACAGAAAACATAAACACAGCGAACAGAATTTATAGACATAACGAACAGAAAATCTAACTTAACAACTCAAAAAAGGCGATGCAAACAACTCTTTCACACCTTCAAAATAAAAAACAATTGAAATCAATTTTGTTACATGAATTAACAAACTACAGTGAATTGAGCATCATAATAACACAATCCACTGTCAAAACAATCAAAACCTAAAAACACCCAAATGATTGAAAAATTAGGGGAAACTTTCACAATCTCCTCTAGTGCAGAATTCGAACTCAATTCGCAGAGAATTGATGGATTCAAAGTTAAATTAACCATCATTCGAACTCAATTTGAAGCAAAAAACAAGGAAGAAGATGAAGAACAAGACGAAGATGATGGAGAAGAAGACGAGACGACGACGAGAACGAGAGAGAAGAAGAAGACAACGAAGACGAGGGAGAAAGCGCGGAAAGAACGTTGAAGTTCAAATTGAAAGAGAGATGAGGGGCGCGTGAGACAAAACGTATGGTTGGAGTGTGTTTATTAAAATCATGTGTACGTAGAAATAATTGTAAAAAACCGTAATAACCTTTTTAATTATTTTTGTCCCATTTTAAAATATTTTAAGAATAATTTTATCATTAACAAAAGTGCTAGTTATTTTAGTCAATGTGTTAAAAAAATGTGTTGAAAATCGGGAGTAATACCTACTTCCCATCTAAAATCTTACTTGACTTCAGTAACTTTACCCAGAAAATTATGTGTGGAGCAAGATTTCACACTAAGTACTTTTCAAAAGGAAAAAGGTTACATACAATACAAGCCAGTAAACGCTGATGATATTACGAAAGACCTGCATTCTCTCTACTAGAATCACTCTTCATAAATGACAGCATAAACTGAAATCCAAACTGTCCTATTTGATTAAAGTAGTCCTCCTGGCACTGCTTAGTTTCCTTTTCCCTGCTGGATTTGCTGAAGAAGAACAGCAGCGAGCTGTAATGTTGCTTGTAAACGTTTCTGCGGATCTGTTTCTGTTTCTTCCTGCAAGCTACTATCTAGCACCTGTTGATTCCCATTAGCCGCTGTTTGAGGTTCTCCTTGAATGGCATGTGATGATTGAGGCACATTTGACACCTGTTGCTGCTGCGGCTTTTGCAACTGCAGAACTTGACCAAATTGAGATGTCGATAGCTCAGGATTCATCGAGTTTTCTACTGCGTAATTTTGGGATGGCCTCAATGAGCTGTCAGGCATGTTAGCTCTGTTAGTCTGCCTAGGATCGTTCGATGCAGATGCATTCACGGAGTTTCCTGATTGCCTCTGTTCAAGAAGAGATGCAGCTAGTTGTGCAAGCTGTTCCGGTGGCAGGGCTCCCACGGGCACAGACAAAGGATTGGCAGGTCTCAAATCCAGTTGAGATGAGTTACAGTTAGGAATACTAGATATTCCACTGCTGTGTTGATTTGAGTTTGCATCTGTGTCTGCCCTTGGAATCATGGCACTTGGTAGTTGCGGTGGTATTCGGGTTGAGATTGAGTTCTGCATATTGTGAGAAAACCAGTTCGGTCCGGATGTAGGGTTCTGCTGCTGCATGGGTGGATAGTTGAGGTTTCTTTGTCCGTGTGGCTCAGACAAGCTAACCGCAGGAACTGATTGAGCAATTTTATTTCCAAGGAACGAACTATTGCTCATCCCAGAATTACCAAATTCTGAAATAGACGGGGAATGAATATGACCAGCAGGATATGATGGCTTTGGATACAATAAATTATCATTATAATGCAACAGTTTCTCATTGTTTGTTTCTCTTTGCATTTGTAACGGACCGTCATTTAAACCAGGAATCTCCAGCCTTAGAATAACACCAGATATGCTCAATTTTCCAGGTACCTTCAACACTTTCTCTGAGAAATCTGATGGAGGTACAAGAAATAAGGTGGTCTTGTCATCCAACTTGGCAACCGCAGCACGCTGCTTTTCCTCAAGGTAATGCATAAATTCATTGTAGAATTCAATATCAGCATCACTTCCAGGCACGAAGAAAACAACCCAAACACCAACAGCTTGGTAGTAATGCTTTGAGAGCATGTCTAAACCGGTTCTGGCAGTGCAATCCAAGAATTCAGGTCTGAAATAAATGTATTGATATTAATATCTAACATAAAATAATTGTGAGGAGAAAAAAGACAAATAATATCTTCAACGTTGTGTTCGTCCAGCTGCTTATTGCCTCTTTTTTTTCAATCTTAAATCCATAAATTTAATAATTTTTATACTTAACCCATCATTATAGACAGTAATAATACTAAACTTGGTAGGAATTAGCTAGCTGGACAGCTGAAAGTTATTCATGATGGATACAACTACAATCACAACTAGCAAGAAACAAAGTCTAAGGCTTTGGATTTAAAACCTAAACCAGTCACCACTAAAAGACTTAATGCGTTTGACATGAATGACTTAGCAACCCGAGTAAACAGAAAAAACAAGGCAAACCCAGAGTATGCGAATCCAACAGAACTCATGCATAAAACAAGCCTTCAACAGAAAAAGTAAACTGATGAATACAAGTCATGATGATGATCCATGGATTAAAAATCAAACTCAATTTTCTCTATCAAATATGCATAATAAAATACATAGTTATGAGCAAATACTTATTGTCAGGTAATCGAATGCTCAAGGAGAGGGGAGGTTGCACAATCCTAAAGTGGACGGATTCCATAAGCATAGGGAGGGCAAATGGATTTACAAGATTCTATCTTATGCAATCAAGGTATTTTCTTTTTTCCTCAACCATAACATCTCTATGTTTTATTTTCCTAAAAAGTGGTTGTCTCATAAAATTCTAAGTAAAATTTGACCAGTTAATCAACAGAAATACATTCTAAACTACAAAAATAATTTTTAAGCAGAATACTTTATACTTACAACATCATATCCAGGACTTTCCCCACTGGGAAGCAGCGTGCACGACAAACAGGGGTTCCACCTTTAGCAATGGTTCCTTCCCAGCTCCACTCAGTTATAGATGAATTGTCAGGTTCAGGTGAAAATCTTCTCTTATATACAAAATCTGATTGCAGAGGACCGTGACCCATTTGAAAACTATCATAAGGTTTCCAGCCTTCATGTCTATCTAAACGAGCCATAGGTGAATTTGGTGGGTAATCAAGGTTCTGTCTATAAGCAACATTTCTATCGTCATTATTAAAAGATTCACGTTGGGGGAAATCAGGTAATAACCGTGGGAAAACACCTTTCTGTCTTTCTAACTCAGAGAAAGGATACTCCGGAAGCTCTCTCTCAGGAGGAGGAGAATCGATCTTCCGCTTTTTTGCCTCACGTTGATAGTAAACATCCTCTGGCAAGGCGCGGAAATCTTCAAAGAATGCACCCTTTTCAGGAAACCTCTGTGGAAAATCCACTGGGTAATTATGTCTTTCTCTAGAAGGAACACTCAGATATTCAGGAATTTCTTGTAACGATCCAAATCCCGGTGGAGTCCCCCTCATCTCACCAACTTTCCTTTTCTCATACGTGTTTCTACCACTAGCCCATGATGAGCTCCTATTAAAATCATAAGCATCAGAATCTCCAGGACCCCAATTTGGAATGAAGTTTGGAGAACCCATGTTATGGTCTTCGCTGAAGCTTCTATCCATCCTGAGGTCATCGGCTAATCCTTCACGGCCACTGGACCTATAAAGTGGAGACTGTGGAGCATTATATGAGCCCCTGCCACTACTTGATGGACCTGCTTCACTCTTTGCAAAACAAATATGTACACGGGGATTCCCAAATAATTTTCCATTCAAATTATCTTTCGCTCTGCGTGCTGATGTAATACTCCTAAAGCGAACAAAGGCATAAGTACGACCTGGAAATGCAGTAATCTTCACTATCTCACCAAATGGAGAAAATGATTTTCTTAATATGGATTCATCCACCTTCAGCGAGGCAGGGAATCCAATCCACAATATCTCACTAGGTTCTGGACTTTTATCACTCATTTTGGATTTCTCAGAATAAACCGGTGAAGGGGGGCTGCCATGGCGTCCTCTGAAGTCCCTTTGAGGGGGAGGTGATCCCCTAAATGAAGAGCTTCGTTCATCCCGTGAGTGATGTTCATTTCTTGCTATTGTCATTGGCTTATCCTGTGATTAAGAATATAAACTATCATTCGTAACATTTGTAACATTTTAATTTTGACGCTTAGAAAGGAAATTAATAATTCCATATCTTACATCAGAAGATGAAAATTATAAAAGTCATATATCAATATTCAACATAACATCATGAAGTGCGTTATTAGTTCTATCTAAAATCTTTAGGACAAGATTCCATTTTGCTATACCTAAGTCTCAACTACTATGAACATCCTAATTTAACTTGCATTTCAAATTTGTGCAGTGTGTTGAATTAGGGGATAAACTTTTGTAGGAAATCAAATTCAATGATGGAGAATCAAAGTACAAATTGCTATAACTTGAGTGTACTCAAATCAACAGTAATTCATGCAGGACAGCTTCATACTGCCATATTTGGATCGTTTTGGTGTGCTTTCCAACAAATCATTCTATCAACTTTTGACTCACTCCCTTAATCAAGGACTTTATTTGGAAAAGTACTGAAAAATTCATGCTTCCTAAGCATTTCAGTTTGCTCTGCCAGTTTTGGTAAAAGCAAATAAGCTAACATAGAATGACAATATGCAGACAATCCAATTCTTTGATTAATTTGGCCTGTGCAGCATTTCCACAAAGTTTAAGATCTTTTCTTTCCATATAATTGCATCGAGTTAGGATTCAACAGATTATCACATCCATATCAGGCAGGACCCTGAGGCTGAGAAACTAAATGTTCTCAGGTACTGAAGTAGCATGATAGCAGCAGAAAATATCATATTGTTAATGAAAATATTGCATACTTAACCAAGAAAACTGAATCCAAACTCCAAAGTAACATAGTTGCCAAATATGAGGTTGCTAAATACTGAATTTGTATTATGAATACTGTAATGTTCTTGGGTAAGATTTGAAGTAATAGAGCAGAGGACAGTCTAACATACAGAGAATTAGATGCACGTTGCTGGATCTTTTTGTCAGAAACAGAAACAAGAAGATAAAGCTAGACAATTATCTCCTTTCAATTATTATTGTTACAAAAGCAGAAGTTCTCGAAATTTGTTAGTTCTTCACCGTGATGTCGATTTTTCAGCTGAGGCAGAACATGCACTTCTGCTACTCATTGTTATTGGTCACCTTTTGCAGGTGTAGAAGCTACACATTATTTTCAAATAAGTTTCTGCATGCTGAACCAAGACAACATTCATTTAGAGGGGATTAAACTCTTCTTTTTCGTTTCTCTTTTCTTTTCTTTTCTTTCTTTCTCTTCCCTTTTTTTTTTCAGGTTTGTTAATAAATTAAACAGCATTTTTAATATTTTGATCAAAGCAGTTAAAAGAAAAGGATTGGGAACACAGTAACTTCTTGTGTTTAATAGAAGCAGAGCATTGTTAATCATAGTTTTAAGTTTGACCGGACATCTATGTTAAATTTGTTTCATTTGGTGCAAGCTGCAAAACATTGTTATTCTTAGAGATGGGTCTCCATGGATATTTTAGTGCAACCTATTGTTCAGCTTTGATGTGCTTTACAAGTGTTGTGTAGAGGTTTCTTTACATCAAGACCATCTCATTTCCCACTTGGTAGTCCTTCTGTCCTTGAGAATGAATCTTCTCTATTTTTTCTCTCAAGTGATGTTGTCAAGTGTGATCTCTTAGTGCTATTGAGACATTGAGAAGATCCATTTCCAGTAATCCTTCTATATTTAGTTATTAGCAGCAAGGATGATATTTCTGATGTACTATTTGTGAACTAAGTAGTGTCACACATCATTTAATCTCACGCATTAATCTATTATGGAATATCTATGCATCAAAAGTCATTGGTTCAATTAGGAGCACCATCTCTCCCTATCTCTTCCTGTGTCTCTAGAAAATAGTTGTCCACCCACCCCCATGCTCCATCTATTAAGCCACTGAACGCACCACCACCCAAAATAAGAGGAGCAAAAACCTCACATAAATGATGAAACCCTTTCTAAAAACACTTGATCAAATCCTTGCCATCACCAACCACTCCTTGTCTCTAAACCTAACCCAGCAATAACCTCGCCATCACCAATCACTCCTTGTCTCTAAACCTAACCCAGCAATAACCTCCTTGGAAAGTAAAACTGTACAAGCAACATGCAATCATTATCATTCCCAAGGTGTCCACATCATCAGCTTAACCCTCTGATGCCTAAGTTGTCATCACCGATAGGGGGTTTCCTTGATCGGGTATGGGCGAGGTGATGAAATTGAATGGAGGGTGTGCTTGATAAAATCTTAGTTAATTTCAATCATCATGCGACCAATCTCAACATGTGTGAAACTGTGATTGTGCTCTCTTGCTTCAAGTATTAGGCGTTGGTTAAAGCAGGTGATTTCAGCCATTGAGGAATAGTGTGAGGCTAGTAGTGGGAGCTTTCGTAAGCCGTAAAATAGCTAAGGCCAGGCATATTAAGATTAGGCAGATGACATGTTTGGATTGATGGTGTATCAGCGATCTTTAGCAAAGATAATTTTATGGTGATTCAGGTTTGTCACTCCCAACTTAACAGGGATTACAACAGAAAGCACCAACAGCAAGTAGGTGTAGTTAAATTTACAGTTTAATCCCCAATATCAACAGGTTTAATTCAGCTCTATGACTGGACATGAGAAAGAATAATCAGTTACTGGATTTATAAATGAATGCCATAATCCAACTGCACCATAATATGACTAAAATGAATTTCCCCATAATATTTGCTAAAATTATTGGATGCCAGATGAATAACTAATCATATACTGAAATCTATAAGACCAACTACTCAGCAAACAATATTCCCCAAAAAAGCCAGAAATATCCTAAAACAGATTATATAACATAGCAGTTTGCACATGCTTGCAAACAATAATTAAGATCCTACTTTATATATGATTTCCCCACTGCTTATTTTCCCTACTTCGGACAGATGTCAATTATTTTAACCAAATGATTAATCAGAACATGTATATTAAGAGAACTGGGATTTTTCATGCCCTTCTTTCCATAATCCCTATTTTGAAGTGAAGTGTTGGAGCATTCAGATTTGCACTTTCCTTTATCACATTCCATCAATTCTTCAATATTGTTTGTATCTTAGGCTTGGCCAATATTTAACCAGGTTTTAATTGGTAATCAAAGTAAATGGAAAATGAAAGGTCCAGATGACTGAGTTAAATATGGAATATGTATATGGCAATTATAATAGAAGGGTCAAACCTTGCAAACAAAATTGACAGGTCTATAGGAGTGAAAACCCAAGATGGCTTTGCAAAGGAAGCCCCCAAGATAGCAGCTCCAATTTCGCAATTGTAGTCCATGCATGTCAAGATTTGCCCACACAAGTTCACTTCTTGTGTGATGAGGAAGTTTTCCAGAAGTCAAACACATGAACACTGAACAGATATCATCACTCATTGCTTCTTTTTTGGATAAGGGAACTGGTTTAAGTGTTTTAACTTAGATTACCCCTGCTAGTTTTGCTGCACTATATCCTTAAAACTGAGAATGGGGACATTATTATCAAAATGCAACTTAATTTGAGATATATGTGACTTCATTGAAATGGAAATCTTACAATCCACCCATTTTTTCAGTCTTACACCTTGGATAATGAATTGTTGAGAGTGCAAAGTAAAATTTATTTTGGAACTAAAGATATTTAGACTTCAGTAAACAAGAGGCCAACTTAAACATTTCATAATCCATTCCCCAAGACTCAGCTTAGTATATGGGAAATCATTGCAGGACTTGTGGAATGGGTAGTAGCTGATTGCTAAATGCATTGATCCATCTAGATGCAGTACAAGTTGGTCTAATATTTTGTACCCTGGTTTAGAGTGCCCTACCATATTTTTTACCCAACTGTAAATGTGCATATTTTGGAGCAACTTGTTGAACCTTAAAGCTTATCTTACAAGGAGTGTGTATGTGTTTTATTCCCAAATTTTTGTTGCAAGATTTTGTTAATTTATATCTAAAGCCACTGGTATCGCCAACATTAAATGAACTGAACTGAATTTCTGGCGTATATACATATACACAATAATAATAATAAAAATAATCATCTGGAAAAGTAACATGCAGTAAAAGGTGGGCAACACTGACCGCCTTTGCAAACTCGATCCTAAGCATGTTGCCAGCAAGAGGAGAACTTTGCAATGCTCTCATGGCATCAATAGCATCCTGATCCCTCTTGAAGTTAATGAAGGCATAGCAGCGGCCAGGCTGGAATGCAATGGTCTCCAGAGGCCCAAACTTCGAGAAATGATGGGCAAGCTCGTCCTCCACAATGTTGTGCGACAGGTTCCCAACCCAGAGGTGCCTGGATGGGGGATTCTTACCGCTGCTGCTGCCTCGCCCGACACCACCACTGTCCTTATCTTCATTTCTTGAAGGATAATCCCTCCTATTCCGGTCCCTTCCGCCTCGACTCGACTATACAAAACAGACAGAAACAGAAACAGTATAGTAAATTCACTAACTTCCTAAAACTGAAACAATAGCATTAAAACATGGAATTCAACAAGGAATCAACTTTTTTCCGGTCAATTTCAGCCAACTCTTTTAAAACTATTTTATTTTTTTATCCTAAATTCTAAACCCTAAATCATAAACCATAACTCTAGATCCTAAATTCTAAACCTGAAATCCTCCCAAACAATGAGAATTTTCACAATTAAGAAAAAAATTATGTCGGCTAACCCTATAGTTTTTCTAAAACACAAGACAGGCAAAACGGTTAAAAAATATATTAAAAACCCAAAAAAAAATCAGTTGATTTTGCTAGGAAAATGCAAACTAACCCAATTAAAGTAAAGGGATGAAAACGGAGAAAGCTAATGAAGGAGTGTTGGATGAAACTGACCATGGTGGAGTGGAGAGGCAGAGAATTGCTTCAATTTTGAAAGAGGAGTGAGGAGTAAGCAGCAATCAGCGAAATTGTAGTGAATCCGGCAGCGAAATGGGTAATCTGTGTTTGAGAATAAACAGATTAGGGTTTGTGATGATTGGGTGTATTCGTCAACTGCTGGGGTCGGGAGGATAAGTGGATAACTAGTTACTAGTCAGCAATCGAGTGAGTGCACCGTGCATGGCCCCATTTACCAATTTTACAATTTGTAAAGATTTTTTTTTTTTTTCTAAGAATAATAATTTTAGAGAAATTTGACGATGCCTACGTAAAGGTGGCAATGGGTAGGATATGATACGGCTTAAACTCAATTCTAATTCTACTTGGAGGTTAATTTTTTTATTAAAACTCAATTTTACCCTACCTGTGGGTTTGGAAAATATCAACCTAACCTTACTCGCATTCAACTTGCGGGTGTCCAACCCAATCCGTGGATTAAAAAAAAACAATATTTATAAAGGAAAAATATAGGGACCACATAAGGTTTGGAATTCCATGGAAGCCCATGGAGCCAAAGGGTGAAACCCTAATCGTAACTCCTTTTTACTCTCACCGCCATTGCTATCGAGCCGCCAACGCCTCCTTCTTCCTCTTGCGCGACTATCTGCCTCCTCCTCCTTGCGCGACTTATTTTTCCTCTTGTAGACGATGCCTCCTTCTTCCTCTTGTGCGACCCTGTCTTCTTGCACGTCTTCCTCTTGCGTGATTCTGTCTTCTTGTTGTTGTTGTGGTGGTGATGGTAGGGGTGGAGGTGTTGGGTGATGGTGCTGGTCGAATGATAAATTTGATCAATTTCAAATGATAACCCATTCTAGTATAAGAACTGTCTATGATGAGGAAAGTATAAAGAGGTCCTTTGTGAACCTGAATGGAATATTCAGATTGGTTGGCTGTGATTATTCTCGTACATTTGCGTGTCAGAATTACAAAGAGACTAACACATTACATAAATTACAAAATGACCCACGTCATTACGGTAAGTATGAAGGAGTTAGTGATGTCATGCGTCGAGCTGGAATGCCATGTTCATTGGACCATGATGGGGAATGTAACATTTCGGCCCTTCTTTAGTTCAAAAGAAGTCAGCCCATTGTCCAATCTAAAGAAGTAGGCCTTAAATAATTTTTTTTTTGAACAGAGACCTTAAATAATATTTGACAGGAGTATGATCAACTGTGGGTAAAATAGTTGGGCCTATTGATTCTTTTGTTCTTTGTTTTTTTGTTTTTTTATATATAAAAACTTGTTTTTTAAAAAATTAAATTTATAGAACACTTAGTGGGCAATGTAGATGAGCCATTAAGGCCGAGGAAACCAAAGGGTGTATAGTTTTGGGTTTGTATAAGCGGTTCAAGTTCAGGTTTGGAGATCAGTTGTATATCCTAAACAATGATGAATTAGTTGACGATGCCATGGTGAGCAAAAGGAATCAGGCAGCAAGAATTGGCACATGATTGAGAATATGATAATATCTGGATTGGTGGTCCTTGTGGTTGTGAAGTGAAGATGAATTGGCATGTGATCGAGAAGATGCCTTGAACGATGTTGTGTATTTATGCTTTTTGTTGGTGATTTATGTATAAGGGTGTGAGATGATATATGCAGATATACGTTGAAGACGCAGTGCACAGTGTTTGAGGACAACTTGCTTCCACTAAACCCTCCACGTCACTTGCACACTTGCACATTGCCAAACCCGATAAGCTCTGCTACACCACAAAGTAAAACCCTAACAATGGAAGACTTTTGACGCCTCCCTCAATTACAGTACAACATTCATACCTGCCTCATAAAAATACAACTGCCGCCGAAGATATCACAAACGCTACTATGTCCGATCCGGCGATTTTATGCCTCCCTCCCTTCCATCGAAACCCTGTAAAGTTCTTGCTCCCCCACGGCACGACGTCGTCAAGCAACCTTGAATGTTGAATCATCACTGCCATATAGGATTAAATTAATCACTAATCATGACCTTAAACATTTAACCACATTAACTAATAAAGCAATCACGTTTTTAAAGATGGGTTGCTAAAGGCCTTAATTGCAAGAGGACCCCTGTATTCCCACCGATGTTATTGGGTACCCTGGTCCATTAAGGACCCAATTATACCTTCACCATCCTAGAACTTTTCTAGGAAAATAACTTCGGTTAGTTTTGTATGATAACTTCTTGTTAAACGTATTGACTCCCTCAGGGTCCCTAATATTGATTTCGTAGCGCTGTTCATTTATAAATTATTAAATAATATTGACTTTGTATAAATAAAGTTATTCAGTTTTCAATTGAATACCTTGACTTAATGGTTGAAAATGTTTTATAACATTGAAAAGTTATTGATTTGATACTTACTCCTAACCTATTTTTTATATAATTTAACATATATACATAGAGTGCGGGTTGGTCAAATAGGATAAAGTCTCAACCCGCACCCTACCCTACCTGTAGGCCAACCCGTTCCACGCCCAACCCTACTCGCTGCGGATCGGAGTTGGATTGAATTGGATACCCGCGGATAGGGTTACTATTGCCACCCCTAATGATACGGTAATAAAATTTCATGTTTTTATTAAATTTTTTTCTTCAACCAATTCGACGTGTCAACAAGTTACGGATATGAGCTTTATTTAAAAATCAACCGATGGTCAATAATTACTATTTGTGAATAGTAATATTTTATTGGTTTTGTTAAAGGCAAGAAGATTCTTAATTTATTCTCAATTTCGTAATATCGGTTCCATTTTATCTATTCATTCTAATACAAGTATTAGTTTCAATATAATTTATTTACTCAAAGTGTCAAAATTGATATTCTAAATTAGCTATTAGACGTTTTATTAGAGTTGGGGTAATATATTGTCTAATACATTAAAAAGAAATAAATTTTATTTTAATTTTTTTTGTCTAGATATATTAGATTATTTGGTGATTAATATATGAAAATTTATATTTAAAAGAGAAATAATAATATGAAACTACTATTAAATATTATTTTAAAATTAAAGAGACTAACATTTTTAAAATAAATTACTATCAACGATAATAAATAGAATAAGAACAATATTAAGAGATAAAACATTTAGCGTAAGAAAAAGGAAAAAATAAAAGGTGGCTAATTATAATTTTAAAAAATAAGAAAAAAATTAGCCACTTAAAATATCTTGTGAATAATGAATTATAATTTTTTTCTTTTCTTTTAATTTAAAATAAAAGTAAATAGCTAAAAAATAATCACAACATAACACTCCAAGTCTTGGGTTCTTTTTTATTAAAATAGAAAAATATTATAATTACTGCTTTGTGTAAATCGAAGAAAATTTATCAGTGTAAGCGTTTCCTCTCAACTTCGTAGTCACTACGATTTCACTGGCTTAGACTGGAAAATCGAGGAAGAACTAAATCACAATGTTACCAGCTGTGAAATAGATACAACGCTAGTACCAAGTACGATATAAGTTTCAAACACAGCAACACATTCCAAGGATGCGAAGCCAATCCCAAACTTTCCTATATATAGCCAAGCATGTGTTCATTTAACCAATTCTTGCATCTTTCTCTTTTTGTCATTCTAAAATTTTCCAAATGGATATAAAGAGTATAGTTGTTACGATTTATCCGAACGTAACAATTACACGTAAGAATGACGGTGCACAATTTGAAAAGAGTGAACCTGTTATTAAGCATTGTGCCTCGAAGCTTCCTTTCTCCATTCGTTAAAGTGATCAAAATATCGCCTTTCAGTGAAGGAGAAGGTAATACGCCCAAACTACTAGAATTCTGTTTGTTAGTGGAGGAAAAATAAAGGGCATTAAGAAATAAACAAGGTTGATGTTGTTCCAGGTTTGACATAAAAAAGGAATGCAATTTTTGTAGCATTTAATTCTTTCTTAGAAGATGTGATTGAAGAGCAATGAAGAAGGATTAAGTGGTTGCAACTGGGATGTAGCTAGAGAAGGAAAGAGGTGGTGGAACCTGAGTCTGGGGTTATGAATAGGAGGGGTAAAATCGTCAAAAGAATGATTTTGAACGCAAACAAAACCTTGATGACCATTTCGACAAAAAGGTTAAGGATTATTTTAATTTTGACCCCAAACCTTAAGGACTAAAAATGTAGTTATTCCCATTTTATTACTTCTTGTATGTCAAAGTGGAGAATTAGGAATATGATGTAGCCAAAGGGTCATATATGTATGTATGTTTAATATTCCGACCTAAGCTTTGCATATCTTGTATGTAGAGTCATTTGATATATTATGTAATTAGATATGAAAAAGTTTTAATAAGTTCAGGTTATTGACTCTAATTTATTTAACTATACTTAAAATATCTACATATGAAGATAGTATGTGTCTTAGTCGTGTAATGACTCTTGGAGTTCTGCAACTCTTACATGTAAGAAAGTACAAGCTTTGATTTCTACACTACATATTAACCTTGTAATTAAAAATTAATTAGAGGAGTCTTTTAATTTTTTATTTTTGGGTTTAGGATAAAGAAAAATAAAATTGCTTGAAATCACTAGCATCCCATCACTCCCCAACGATGGAAATACCTGTTAATTATGTACATTCACCACTTCAGAAGGAGCCTGCATCCCATCACTCCCCGACAGGGTCGTCTAATCAGACTATTGCTCCCCATAGGCGTCAATTGCTTGTATTTCTACGAAGTATCCCACGAACTTTGGTTTCCCCTTGTCATCCAAAGGGTATAGGTATGAGGAAGGGGAGGGAAATGATGAAGAAGAGGAAAAGAAAGAGGATGAAGAGCCCAAGGAAGATGAGGAACCAGAAGAATTTATTCTTCCTACAAATTTGTCATGGACGTGGGATACAGATCCAGACCACTTACGATATTTGACCGGACTGCCTCAACCGATGTATTCATCCACGAGTAGTCGTCTTACCAAGGTATCACGGAATTCTAACCCTTCATCTAGGTACCTATCCAACAGTTACAACTTATCCAGTACCAAAGTATCTGGTAATTGGCCACCCCCGAGTGGTTCGAGTCATTAGAGAGCATCATAAAGTTGTTAGCACAACGTGAGGCCTAGGTTTATCTTCTCAGTAGTCTGCGACCTAGACTAGGAAGACCGTTGTGCGACCAGGTCGTAGAAATATACTTATATTTGATGGACGGTTGTAATATGATATCTATCATATTACTTATTGTACTAGCATATGATCTTCATCTTATGTAATCCTCGAATTCTTGATAATTATTACATGTTTTGTATTTCAAATTATCAAGACGTTTTACTCTCGTTGAATCTTATTTGCCCCATGAATTGCTTGTTATCATCTTCATGTTGTATATTCTGTTTGTGATGAATGATCATTATGACGACAATAGGCTCTCGATAGACTTATATGTATATAATAATATTCGCGAGTAGTCTAGCTTGTTTAGGGCCGACCAAACTTAACTATCTAATCGTAGATAAGGTCGCAATATGTCGAAAGTTGGGTCCTTAAACACTGCCAGGCGGGAACCACTTGGGAAATTGGTGGTAAATCCAAGAAAGCATGAGTGAGATGCAACCAGCTAAGTCGCCCGCCGCTAAATTGATAGTCATGCATGATGAGTGATAGGTTCAATCAAGTATGAAAGATCCCCATGAAAAACCTCTACACCTCTCGAAGTCTATAATCAACAGATTCCACCTAACATGTACCGTGGTGCTCGATTTATCAGCCATCAAGAGCCCCACAATCAATCTCAATATGTAACAGCGTGAATACTACCGTAGCACGTCTGGTATCACCTCAATAGGCATGTACCTCAAATAACTACTACCAATATATCTATTAGTTAGCATGTCACTCAATGCTCCAGCTAAGCATATCATTTGACGAAGAAGATGATTGGAGGGGCCAACATATGTTATATTTTCAAATTTGAGGGACATTTTGAGTAAATATAAATTTAGGGAACCAATTTAAGTTTGAGATCAAATTTTAGGGGTCATTTGAGTTTTATCTTGTAAAACATTTTACACTCATGTATGGGTGAGCAAAACCGATCCAATCCGAACAAAACCGATCAACCGAACCAAACAAACCGATAACCAAAAAAACTGAAAACCGAAAAATTGATATTTTGTAGTTTTTTTCGGTTCGGTTTCGATTCTATCAATGAAAACCTGAACCAAACCAAATCGAACCAGTCATATGCATATATTTTAATTTTCATAAATGCCCCCATTTTTTTGGACTTGGGCACAACCCCTGAAAAACCTACCCAACCCCAAATATATCCAAACCCATGACCCGTTTGAAGTGGGCAAAGGAATGTGCAGCTGCTTCGTTGATGGTCACCGCGAGGCTTTGGTGCCCTCGTCACCGAAGGTTTCTCTAGCGCATCCCTTGCAAGGGATTTGCCGGCCTCACCACCGAGACAATTGACTCCCACCAAGACGTCGATCCTACTTCTAAGACACCTGCACTTCGAAACCCTGAAGCCACTAATCAACGAATCCGTCAACGCCGAATCAGGAAGGGCGGAGTCGTGCCGGTTGATCGTCATCCCTTACAGCCATGAGTTGGTGGAGATGGTTGCGGTCTTAGGTTGGTCTCCACCACAATTAAGAGACGGGTAACTTTCAGGCATAAATAGAGGAACCCTCACCGCCGAGTTGGACTCAGATTGCCACGGTGCGGTCTTCACTTCGGACGGGAAGGAGCTGCTGGAGATGTTCGGACTCTCGAGTTGGTCTCCTTCACGCCTGCCAGACGGGTAAGATCAAGTTGCAATGAACATGTTCTTCAGTG
The DNA here is from genome assembly GCA_036250425.1 of Stylosanthes scabra. NCBI lineage: Eukaryota > Viridiplantae > Streptophyta > Magnoliopsida > Fabales > Fabaceae > Stylosanthes > Stylosanthes scabra. The sequence continues at coordinate 28,863 of JASCZI010241938.1, read as the reverse complement.
TTGCCTGTGTTAATTTTACACGCATTGTGGTTGTAACTCTTGAGCATTAAAATTGGTTTAATCCGTAAAAATCTGTTTGAAATTGTTTATGGACCTCCAGATTAGTACCACTGGTTCTTTGTGGCTGTCGCTCTATTCCGCTCAATCTTCATACCTACTGGTCGATGTGCAATGTGGCTTCTCTACGTTTCATTGTCTCTGCTAAATGCACGCTATTCAGGTTTGTGCTCTGTTCTGTTATAATTATTCTTAGGCTTATGCCTGTTGGATTAGCATACCATTCAGGGTCTAGGTCACCAGCCCTCATTAATTTAGCCACTTCATTAGCTAACTGATTTCCTTCTCTTGGAGACCATGTGAAGCCATGACCTGACAATTGTTGTGCCAGTAGTGTTATGTCTTGTAGGAAAGGTCCAATCTCCCATATATTCGTTCCTGATTTGATTGCTTGGATGAGTTCTCTATTATCTGATTAAAAGATTGTGTTTGTGAATTGTCTGCTTCTAGCTGTTAATAGGGCTTCCCTCATTGCACATGCTTCCGCAGCTAGGATTGAAGTTGCCTGCATCTTGGATGAAGATCTTGCAATAATTTTCCCTTCGTGATCTCTGAATACGGCGGCCGTTGCTCCCTGTCCCGTGCTGCAATCATAGCTCGCGTCCACGTTGCACTTAATCCAGCCTGGTGCAGGGCCATGGCAGGTTACTGTTCTCCTTGCCCTTGTGTTCTGCTGATTAGATGCTACTTGCTTAGTATTTGTTGTTGTGAATTCTGATTCCAATACTAAGGCTCTGAATATTGTTGTGCTGGGATTGGGTTTGATGTGTTGGTAGATATAATGATTCCTTGCTTTCCATATCTCCCACATAATGTATGCTATTTTGCTAAGATAAATGGTGTAGCTCTTTCCATGCTGGAATTTCATTTGGTTTGCTCTATCTACTATCCATTTATCTAATGTGGAGACTGTGGCTTTGGTTGGGCAGCATTGGATTTGGCTTCCAAACCAAGCTGCCCTCGTCCAGTTGCACAACAAAATGGCATGTTCCATTATTTCTGCTTCTTCCCCACATATCGGGCATAAGTCATTGACACAAACTCTCTTGTTTTTCAAGTTTTGAAACACTGGAATGCTATTATGCGCTGCTCTCCATAAAAAAATGTTTTACTTTCTGTGGTGCATGTAGATCCCAAATGATTTTCCATATTTCATTGTTGTTGTTGCTTGTGGAAGGGGTATTATTACCTGCTTGCGAGAATTTTTTGAGTATTGTGTATGCTGACCTAACTGAATACTCTCCATCTTATTTGTGTGGCAAAATGAACGTCTCTTGTCCATGTGTTCTGCATGTTGGTGTTTTAGCTATCTTTTCCACTTCTTCATCTCTGAAATATTGCCTTAGCTTGTCCAAGTCCCACTAGCCATCTTCCTGTAGCAGCTCGCTTACCATAGAAATTTCTCTATTAACCATTGTTGAACCAAGTTCCATTCTGTGGATCCAACTATCATCCCATACTCTTATGTTGCATCCATTTCCTATGCTCCACCTACCGTGTTTCATTAGAATGTCCCTCCCTTCCAGAATACTCTTCCATCTCCATGAGCTATTACTCCCTCACTTCACGGAGAAGAAATCAGTGTTTGGAAAGTATTTAGCTTTCAGGACTTTCGCCCACAACGCCTCTGGGTTCTTCAAGATCCTCCATGCTTACTTAGCCAGGAAAGATAAGTTCTGTAGATATAACTCTTTAAATCCCATTGCCCCCTCCTGTTTACTTCTGGTGATTTTTTCCCAGCTTTGCTAGGGAATCCCACGCTCCTTTTCGTTTGACGCCCACCAAAATTTGCCAATTTTTGCAGATATCTTTTGGCAGAAAGATTTTGGAAAGAATACCACGTGCATCGCATAACTAGGAATAGCTTGTAATACAGACTTTATCAACACTTCGCGCCTTGCCTGGTTCAAGAGCTTCTCCTTCCACCCTCTAATTTTCTCTGCGATTTTATCCTCTATCCAACTTAATGCCCTGCTTTTAGATTCTCCCCATTGCGCTGGTAATCCTAAATATTTCCCCGGGTTATCCCAAGCTCCGATTCATAGTATCTCCTCAATTTCCACTCTTTTATTCACCGTTACAACATTCCCAAAAATTATACCTGATTTCTCCAAATTGATTCTCTGACCCGAAGCCTTGGTGTAACTATTGAGTATGGTAATAACCTGATATATCTCTTCGTCATCTGCTTTAGAAAGAATAATGCAGTCATCGGCAAATAAGAGGTGTGCAACTGTAGGTTCTGCTCTACCTATTGTCACTCCTGCAATTCTACCCTCGCTTCGCGCTTCCTCCATTAAAATTGTGAACACCTCAACAGCAATGATAAACAAATAAGGTGATAGCGGGTTTCCTTGCCTCAACCCCCTCTGTGGCGTAATTATCCCGGACAATTTCCCGTTAATCTTTAGTTTGTAGCTTACTTTCCTCACACAGTCCATAACAAGTGCAATCCATCTTATGTCAAAACCAAATGCTATTAAGGTAGCTTCTAGGAAATCCCATTCTAGACGGTCGTATGCTTTATTCATGTCCACTTTGACCGCAAGATTCCCAGTGGCTCGCTGACCTTTTCTTTTTAACGTATGAAACATTTCCTGAATTATCACTATATTGTCTTGAATTTTCCTTCCGCTCATAAAAGCACTCTGAATCGGAGACACAACTTGGGGTATGATGTGCTTCAACCTATTCACTATTACTTTGGAAATGATCTTGTATATGAAATTGCAACAACTAATAGGTCTAAGCTGATGTAGAGTTTCTGGGGCTTTAGTTTTAGGTACTATAGCTATGACTGTTTCATTAATGTTTCCTGGCATATTCCCCCTTTGAAAGAAACATCTAGCAATGTCACATACCTCTTTCCTAACTTCATTCCAGTGTTTCTGGTAGAATAGTCCATTCAAACCATCCGGGCCCGGAGCTTTAAGTGCACCCATAGTAAATACCACATTCTTAACTTCCTCTTCTGTTATTTCAGCCATCAGTTCTTGATTCATAGCCGGACTGACTCTTGTTGGAATTTTGCTTATACACTGCTGCATGTTCCTAGTTCTTTCAGACTTGAAAAGATTTGGGAAATGAGCAGTAGCCAAGTTCAGAACTTGGTCCTCCCCTTCTACCCAACTTCCATCATCCGCCTTTAACTTTGTCAGGTTATTCCTGTCCCTCCTTTGAACTGTCGTTGCGTGGAAGAAAGATGTGTTCTTATTGCCCATCCGCAACCATTTTATTCTAGATCTTTATCCCTAGTATTGCTCCTCTTGTTGCCATAGCATGTGGAGCCTCACACAACACAAACACTCTCCTCTCTCACTCAAGCCACTCACGCAGTCACGCACTCTCTTCTCTCCCTCGCCTCTCGATCTCTACTCACTCACTCTCACAAGCGTCGTTGCACTAATCACCCACTACTCCTACTCTCCATCACTTCTCTCTGCTGTCTCTCAACCAGTCAGCCCTCTCTAGCCGCACCACGCCACCGCTGTCCATGTCGTGCCGTGCCGTGTAGAGCCGTCGTTGTAGAGCCTCGCCGTGCATTCGGCGTCGCAGCCCGCTAGCCCCGTCCAGTTTCTTCATTTTTTCAGGTATGTTTTTTCATTTTTTTGATCTGATTCCTTTTTCTAATTTTAAAGTCTTTTTTTGTCATGGTTATTTTATGATTTTTGTTACTTGCCATAGTTTATTCTGATTCCTCGGTTGTATTTTTTGTTATGATTCTGATTTGATGTTATGTCTTATGTTTAATTCTGTTTTTAAATTCTATAAATATACTACTATTTAATGATTATTTGTTCCTAAGTTTTGATTATTTGATTATAAATTCTAATTAGTTGATGCTAGAAATATTATGTGATTCTTTTGCATTGCAGTTTAATCCCAATTCAAGTGAATAGATTGGTTACACAGAAGGTGGAATAAGGCCTTATTTGAGGTTATGTATAATATCTTTGGGTGCACACAGTATTAACATTAGTGTTACTTTGATAATCTGTTGTTTTAAAATTAGTGTTACTTGTTTTGAATATGTTAAATTGTAAATTAGTGTTACTTGATAATCTGTTGTTTTAAAATTAGTGTTACTTGATAATATGTTGTTTTGAATCTGTTAATTTCAATACGTTGTTTTGCTATGTTAATTTGTAGTATGATATTAGCTCAAGTGGAAACACGCGTGATGTTGCTTATTTTATATATTAGAGTTATAAATATTAATTTTGATGATTGTTCCTTATTTTATATATTAGACTTATAAATATTAATTTTGATGATTTTAATTTTTGTGGCTGCTTTATGTTTTGTAGAAGTTGTACCCAAAAGTTCAAACACCGAGGATTTTGGTGTTCATTCAGATTGAACATAAAGTTGCAGTGGCTGACTTGGTTTGATGATGCACTGTATTTACTTGTTGTTGTGCTCTTTTATATGATTTTATTTAATTGGACTTGAGTTAAATGTGTGAACTTGTTGCATTGTTAAGACTTAAGATGTTGGTGTTTGCAATATATTTATTTATTTTCCAAGATGGAAAACCAGTTACAAAGTAGGGATTTGTTGTTCGGTTGATTTCTCTTATGAGATTTGTTACACAACAGCAAGCAAAGCATTTTTTTTTTAAATTAAATTAAAAATCGAAAAAACCGAACCAAACCGATATATATTGGTTTGATTTGGATTGGTTGGCTTTCTTAAAAAAACTGAACCAAATCAAACCGCATAAATTTTGTAATATTGGATCGAATGACTTTTCATCCAAAATCGAACCAAATCGCACCCGCGCTCACCCTAATCACATTCGTTTTTTTTTTATGACCAATCGTAAAGTAAATGGAAATAAAGTTATTTTTGGTGACAAGATGTTATGTAATTGAATACATTTATAAAATATTTTTACGCTTACAATGGATTACAATTAAATTGATGTATATAATCTCATATCATAAAATAATAAATTAATATAAAAGAAAATAGGTAATAAAAATTTAAACATAAAAGTACACTTTATAAAAATCAGGTGTGAATAAAATGAAAAAGTTTTATTATGAAAAAGTATTCGGAACAAACTTTTATTTAGCCAACGTTTATTAATTTTAATGTTTAGATTTATTATTTAGAATTTAGGATAAAAAATTTATATTTTATGATCTAGAATTTAATAAAAATCAATACTTTTTAGAAAATTGACTAATATTAACCGAAAGAAGTTAGTCAGCTAACCTTCATTTTATTAAAAAAATGTTATATGTAAAAGTTTTTTATCATTTAAATTCATCCAAGCATTTTTATTTTTATGTTAACGTCTAATTTTTTTTGTTATACATATCTAATTTTTTGAATCATGTCTAGTTTTATACGGTATAAATATTTTTTATGTTATATTTTAATTTGGATCAACTTAAATAGTTTAAGAAAAAATATAGATAACTAATATTTTTCTAACCAATAAATTTATCAATAAAAAATAGAACATCTATAACCATTGTTTACAGAACGTCGACAATAAAAAAGATAGAACATTTAAAACCTAAACAGAATATTCAAAACCTAAAAAAATAGAACATTTAATTTAAATTGTTAACTGATATTGGCTGGATTTTTATTAACTACTACCTAGAATAGTTGAACTTGTAATTACTCGATTTATTATTGGTGTGATTATGTCCTTGTTGTGAATGTGACCGGTCCCTACCGGGGTCCTTCCTAGCCTTCAACTTTTGGGCAACTTTGATTCCACATTCATATACAACCTTAGCTTAAGTTGTTGTTTCAGTTGCAAAGTTTGCAATAACCAAAGCAAACCCAAGGAGGTTTAATTTCTCAACAAAGAAATGAGAATACCGAACCTTATCCTCTCTTATTCCCTTCCTCCTCTTCTTCTTCTTCTTGCATCTGGACTGCACTGGCCCTGCTGTGCTGCAAAACAGGTTAATTAGCCATTGCCATTCACACTCTTCAATCCTTCAACAAGCACACCTCTCTTTTTCTTCTATTATTATTTTAATAATTTCTTTACTGTTTTATTGTGGTTGTAGTCTTATGTAGTGTACATGGGAGCCCACTCACATGACCCTGCAAAATTGTCTCCTCTTGATTTCAATCGTGTGACACACTCCCACTATGAGTTTCTTGGATCTTTCTTGGGAAGGTATTATTATCAATATGAACCATTAATAATGTAGTTTCTTTTTGCTTTTAACCAATTGAAATAATGGTTCTATTTCCTTCCTTCTATGCAGTTCTGACGCAGCCAAAGATTCTATCTTTTACTCTTACACAAAGCACATAAATGGCTTTGCTGCAACCTTGGAAGAAGAAGTAGCAGCTGAGATTGCGAGTAATAGAGAACACTATTTTATCTTAGTTTTCTTTTGTTTGTTCTTATTCAACCAATATTCCACTTTATTGCGCTGAGTTATTCTATCTTTAAATGTGGGGTGGCTGTAGAGCATCCGAAAGTATTGTCGGTGTTCGAGAATAGAGGGAGGAAGCTACACACAACTCGATCATGGGATTTCATGGGGCTCGAGCAAAATGGAAAAACCCCATCAAACTCAATATGGAAGAAAGCAAGATATGGTGAAGGTGTTATCATTGGGAACCTGGATACAGGTCAGTATTTGTATTTGATTATTCTTTTCGTTTTTCGATTGGGTCGGCGTCTCCTTTTTCCTTGAATTGATGGGTTTCATTATCACAATAATAATTAATTAATAATAGAAAAGTAATAAGTAATAACCTCTTGATCTAGATCGTTGACTCTTACACACATGCACGAGAAACACAGTAGTTTTTTCATTTCATTCATTATCTATGTTCCCTACCTACTTATAACGATTTTTTTTTGGGAGTTTGGTTACTTCGAAAAGGTTGATCCCGGATTTTTAATTACATTATTATTATCATTATTCCCTCATTCTAAAATTTTGCCAGTAATTTTTTTCAACTTTTATAACATGTGTCCTCTCGATATATCATAAAATTACTATAAAAAACAATTTAAGCTAACTAATTCATTTAAATAAATATTGAAAATTCGAATTCCATCTTGTATGCAATAATAATTAACTGATTAAAATCTTAAGTGCATTTTAAGTTTGTAATGAATTAATCATATATGCTGTGTTGAAAGATATTGTGAAAAACAAAATAAAAGAATTACCCCTTTAAAAAAATTATAGATAAAAGAGTAATATTTTGTGTATTTATTAAAATAACAATATTAAAAACTTCTACTAATATTAACGTTAATCTGTGTTTTTAATGCCCATATTAACTAAATTTTTTTTCTATACTAAAATTCAATATATTTAGATATAATTTATGTTCTTTATTAAGCTTTTAATATACAGACATTTTAAGGTTTTTATTTAAATAAATATGAACTACTATTTCCCAAAATATATTTGATTTTTTGTTAATCAATATTCCAAGGATATTTTAAAATATAATAATAGTATTTTTAAGACAATAACTAATTAAAAAAATGTTTAGCCTTTTTTTAATTTGACCGTAACTAGATTGTAAAATCACAAAAATACTAAATACATGCAACAAATTCAAAATTAATTAATGAAAACGTATACATCTAAAAGATAGAATTTTATGAACCAATATTCTATGGGCCGCTTGCTTAAGGTCCCGCAAGGAGAACATACATTTCTAAACTTTTATTAACTAAACTTTGCATATATCTAAGCATTAATTGCACATGTTATATATATAACAATAATTAACATAATTGAAATGTAAACTCTCTTAAATTATGATTATGCATGGATTGCCAACTGTTGGATCATTATGTTCAAATACCAAAACTTCATAACAATGATAACATAACGTGATAACATAATATAATATAATTTAAAATGGATAAATGTGACTTATTTTATTCTTGCACTATGTTGTCATTGGATGGGCACCTTTAATATATTTTGTCTTCAGTGGGGCGGTGAGGATGGGTGGGCCAGACCAAGGAATAGAAAAAAAGAATCACCAATAACAAAAGAAAAAAAACTAGAGGTGCAACAATTTTAATTTACAATAACTATACATAATCAAGGCTAATTAAATTTCATACACATACGCGCATTTTTCTCGTTTTTATTATTGGAATTTTTTTTCTCCTCCTTAGCATGTTAAGTAGAAGACAACGACAACGACAAAGACGACGACGGTGATAGCAGCGATAACAATGATGACAGTGACGATGACGACGACGACAAGGAGAATGAGAAGGAGAATAGAAAATGATGGAGGAGAAGGAGAAGACTACGACAGTTGCAGCGGCAGCGAGGAGAATGAGGAGGAGGAGGAGGACGACAATAACAACATCAAAAGTGGAGAAGAATATGAAGAAAAAAATAACACAGAGGAGATGGACGACGATGAGGGGGAACGTAGAGAATAAGAAGAATAAGAGGAAGAAGAAGAAGAAAAAATTTTTAAAAAAAATCGTTTATGTTTTTTATGAAAATCTGTTTTTATTTTTCATGAAAATTCGTTTTTTTTTTTATGAAAATCTAATTCAGTTTTTATATGAAAATTAGTTTGTTTTTCTTCAAAATTCATTTCTATTTTTCATGAAAATTCATTTATGTTTTTCATGAAAATTTGTTTCTGTTTTTGTGAAAATCTAATTCAGTTTTTATATGAAAATCCGTTTCTATTTTTCATGAAAATCCATTTTTGTTTTTCATTAAAATCTGTTTCTGTCTTTGTGAATATCAAATTCAGTTTTTATATGAAAATTCATTTCTATTTTATATAAAAATCTGTTTCTGTTTTATATAAAAATCTGTTTCTTTTTTTCATAAAAATTTGTTTCTGTTTTCATGAAAACCCAATTCAATTTTTAATCATCATCATCATCATCATCAACAACAACAACAACAACAACAACAATAATAACAGCAACAACAACTTAACATTGGAAGAGGAGGACGATAAGGAGGAAGATGAGGAGGAAGAATAAGAATATTATGAAGATGGTGGCGACAACGATCACGGCGGCGGCAGCGACAACGACAACAGCGGTGGCACGGTGATAGCGATGCAGTAATAGGAAGAAGAAGGAGGCAGAGGAAGAGGAGTTATAGAGAAACTGGGCCACATGTTTTCACGGTTTTCAAATTTTAGGAGAGTGAGAGACGTGTAACGCATATGCTAGATGAGAATGGAAAAAAATCACTTGATTCAGTTTGATTAAGGTAAATGCTTGAATGTATAGTGAGACTATTTAATTTATTTTGATCAGTATATTTAGCTAACAATTCAACTGTTTTAGTCTAAAAACCTATTATCATATTTTTAACTAACCCATTTTAATATTAATAATCATCTGCTAGTCAAAAATAATAAAATATGCTGATTAATTAGATAGAATTAATGATTAAATTAGTTTCTAAAACGTCAAATTATTATATACTAGGTTCCTATAGTTTCAGTGAAATTACAACCAGGTCCTCATAATTAAAAAGTTTATAATTGAGTCCCTATATTTATAAAAAATTTACAATTTAGTCCCTGCTCGAATTTGACATTCAAAAAACATAGTTAAGTCATGTGTTATTACCATTGTACCCTCACTATCTCCTTCAATGAGCTTCTTCTTTTCGAGTTCTTAATCACGTGCTCTTTTCAAGTGAGTCTATGCTAAAATCGTTAAATCACTTATTTCAATTGAGTGCGATTGCGATGTGAGAGCTAGGGGTTCAAATGGGCCGGGCCGGGCCGGGTTTGAGGAGACCTGAACCCGGCCCTAAAAACATACGGGTCTAATTTTTTACGTAAATATAACATCGGGTGGGTTTGAAAAAACCTATTGGCCACTTATTGGCTAACAAACTATGGGCTCCCTAAACTTTTTTATAAATTTTATATAAAAAAGTAATAAATTATTATTTTTAAACATTAAATTTAACAAATGTTATATTCTATTTATACCAAAATCAATTATTTTAAAGCAAAAATAATATTATATAATATACAAAATATTAATAGAAGTATAAAAATGTAATATTTAATTACTAATCTTACCTTAAAATGTATTTTTAATTTGAAATAAATGGCTTCGGGACTGGGTCAGGTGACCCGAAACAAGACCCAAACCCGGCCCGAAAATAACAATGGGTCACAAATAGCGAACCCAACCCGAAAAAATTTACACCGGGTCGCGGGCCAGTCCGGGTCTTGTGCACCCTTAGTGAGAGTAAAGAGTGACAAGAGTAAGGGAGTGAAGAGAGTTTCTTTCTTTGTGAATTTGTTAATTCGAGAGTAGCTTTCATCGTTTATGAAATGAGAGTAATTTGGTCAATCATAATTTCATCTTTGAGAATATTATGTTATATTAAACGTTTTTTTTAATGGCGGGACTAAATTGCATATTTTTTATAGGTATAGGGATTCAATTACAAACTTTTAAACTATAAGGATCTGATTGTAATTCTATTGAAACTATAAGGATCTAGTGTATAATTTAACCTTTCTAAAAAATGGATTTTTCTTTAAATTTATTTTTAAAATATTTTATCAATTAAATTAACTAAGACTTCACATCATCACTTGTTAAAAGAAATTATAGACGAAGTGAGACAAAAATAATTTTATTAATTTTAAATTTTTATTATTTAGATAACTGATTTAATAAAAACAATTTTAGAGACAAATTTAGAAAATTGACGCATCTTTCATAATCATAATTAATTTGACTATTAATACTAACTATTAACATCTTTCCATGAGTTTCCAACCGAAAAAAAAATTATAAAAAAAATTGCCTAGCAAACATGATTACATTCTATCAGATATCATATTTATAATAAAATCACTCTTACCACTACAAGAAATTCAGCTAATAGCGACGACTTAATAGCGTAGGTTGAATAAACCGCCGCTAAATGGATAATATCGATAATTTTTGCGGCGGTTTATAACCGTCACGAAATTGATATGTTTAACGGCGATTGATGTAAAAACCACCGTGGAACGAATAAATTGTAAAAATATAGCGGCGGTTAAAGTCAGAACCGCCGCAAAATGTATTTTTATTTATTTAACATTTTTAACTTAAATTTTAATTTAATTAAAAATTATAATAAATAAAATTTAAATGATAAATAATATTTCACATCATTCAAACCTAATTAATTAAAAAATGATAACTTCAATTTTTACGGTTAATATAATATTTTTAATAAATAATAGATATAATATAAACTACAATTTAATAAATCATTTTATAAAAATATCAATAATATAATTTAATTTAAATCATTCAAAATAATACATAACTTGTATATTATACAAACTACTATATATATAATTAATAGAACTATATGTATTGAATGTTGGGTTGGCTTGGTGGAGTGAAATGCATGTTGAAGGAGTTTGAACTACCCACTGGTCTTTGATTCGAATCTCTCCCAAGGAACTTTCAAAATTAATTACAAAAAGAGGAAGCTTCCTAGTGTGGTGCAACAACACTATGTTGGTGCACTAGGGAAGAGCGCGGTTCACAAGTCTGAGCCGTTAATTTGCAATCAATTTAATAAAAATCAGCTTGTTTTCAATCGGTGTCATTTAATGGTGTTTCCTAAACTGCCGCAAAACGCACCGCCACCGTATTTTGTGTTTCGCGGCCGTTATTCCAGCAGTTGTGAAAAATCGCCGCAAACCATTTAACAACGCCGTTATAGGTGGCGGTTAGATAACTGTTACAAAATTGTTTCGCGGCAGCTAAAAGTCGTCACGAAACAAAAAAAAACCGCCGGTAAATCTCACTTTTTTTTTTTTTTTTGGTAGTGGACTCATGTATAGATCTCTAAATGATCTAAGATGAAATTCTGCAACAATAATCATTTTTCCAACTTTCCCTCTCATATCATTGTTTCTTATTTTATTCTCATTATCTCATATCATATTAGTTTTATGGTCATGCTCATTGTTTGTCATCTAGCACTTGGTTTTATATAACATAATTGGTTTAATGAAAATTCGATAAAAACCAAACTGGTTCTCGAATTTATGTCTCTTTATCTTAATTTTTACTATATTTAAAACATTCAACCCATTGCGTCTAAACAATAATATAACTTTAGTCTATCTATGTTATAAAAATTCGAAAAAGTTTTATGCTCTCAATGTCAGAACTTAATACATCTATGCTCTACCATCTTATTTAAGACCGCGACCTGCTGTATAACATAGGAAGCACGCTTACAGATATTTATGGGATGTAGATGTTGATGTATTTTAAGTTGTTGATGTTAATTGATTTTAATTATATATATATATATATATATATGGACTAATTCGATTATATTTAGAATGCTTCTAGTAATATAAGAGAAATAAAAGAAGAAAAATGTACAAATAGAAAAAAGAATTTAACTAAAAAGAAAATATGCATATATAACTGTATAAGAGAAGTGATTGCAATAAAATGTAAATGCAAATAACAGTCAATTGAAAATGGCACCTAATCATCGCCGCGAAAACGTGCGTTTGTGTGGTGGGCGAGGAGAACAAAAAATTGGACCATGTTGCTTTAGCTTTTTGCTTTTTAGACCGAAATTGGATGAAATGAGACCGTAACGAATAGAATCTTTGATTCACATTCTGTATATCTTTATCTTGGCTTTATTGGTCCACACTCTTCTCACTTGTGTCTTCACTCTTCTAGGCGTTTGGCCTGAATCTAAGAGCTTTAACGACAAAGGCTTTGGACCAATTCCATCTAAGTGGAGAGGAATCTGTCACAATGGATCTGATCCCACCTTTCACTGCAACAGGTATAATAATAATAATTTTCTTTTACTTTTTATCTATTGCTATTTTCTTTTTCCTTTTTTCTTTCGGTAAATTAGTTACTTCAATTAACATGATAAAGATATAAAACGAATAAGAATAAATCATAAAACTGAAATTGAATTATACCATAAATCAAAGATTATATATATATTCTCAAATAATATACTACATGTACGGGCTTTTTTCTCAATTAACTCTAATTAAAATTATTAGACCATCTTGGTTGAATTTAATTGAAGAAGAAAAAAAATTCACTCCATGAAATAAGGAAAATAATTTATTTTTCTTTTAAGGCGCATTAGGTATTATGAAAAGCGATAATTTTGACATGGAGGACTTTGTGCTCCTATGAAAAAAGATTCAGCATCCACTCCCATTAAAGTCAAAGCTTTGCATAGGTAATACCGTAACAGTATATTCTAAGTATCTTATCTTATCACCTCCCAATTCTTAATAGCTAATTTTGCCAACACGTATTTGAGGAAGTGCGCCATGCTTTATTCTCAAGGAAATAAAATAACGAAATATCATAATCCTTTCAAACGATAATGTAAGGCTTAAATAAGTTTTTTTTTTTTTTTTTCCTTTTTCTAGTGCACAATCAAGAGGGAAAAGACAAAACAAATACACCTTGGGTAGCTAAATCTTGACGAAGTATCATGCAGAATATTTTGTATTTGAAGAACTGATTTCTAGTCATTTCAGGAAAATTAAAAAAATATTAAAATATCATAAACAAATTAAAAGAAAAACAATAAAACTGAAATACTAATTGCAAAGAAAAAGTTAAATATACGTTACACATACAAATAGATTTATTTACCAATTTATCATATTTTAAAAATTTGTTGTTAATATGTTACTCTTTTCAAATAATTTACTAAAGTATCAACTATTTTTTTTCCAATCCCCAACTAGGATGCACTTCTACGAAGCACTAAAATGATAAGCGCTTCCTTTATTGAAAATACTTAGAAGCATTTTTGTTGACAGAGCTTTTATGTTAGAAATAACTTTTCATTTTACATTTTTCTTATAGGAGGCGCTTCCTGCAAAAAAATGCTCATTTCATTTCTAAAAATCTTGACAAAATATTATAGCACAAAATTGTTTGAAAATCTTGGGTGGTATTTTGACAATAAATTTTGGAAAATGTGGCAAAGTATAGCCCCACCCCCACGTATATGATATAATTTCATTTCTTTGTTTTAAAATAATTACCAAAAACAAAATATATATACTTTTAGGAAAAAATGAAAGTGATGGATTATATTAAAACAAGAAAAAAATTAAAATAATTGATAATAAAAATGATACATTTGTATAATATATTTCAATCTCTTTTATTTTAAAATAATTGTCCAAAAAATATATTAATATACAAATAAATCATAGTAACATTTAAATTTACTATGAATAGTTAAAAAATGGATCGGCCGGCAATGAATCAATTAATCGGTTAAATTAGCTTAATTTTTAATTTTTAACTTATTTAAAATAATAAAAGCACTAAAAATAATTGTTTAAGTTTTAATACCTAAATATATAAATTTTATTATAGCTTGTTCACCCCATGATTAAACCTTGATTAAATTTAAACCTCTGAATCTTTAAATTTTTCACCATTTAATCGTACCAATTTAAGGTTCGATTGATTTTGATTTTGAGTTACTGTGTTCCTACCTTTACTGCTTTTAAGATTGGAAATGGAACCCAATGCAAATACAAGAATCTTACAAATAGTAAAATTTCAAAAGTGATAAAATAATGCTTTAATAATCTTTAAATTCATAATTTTTATTACTTATAAATTTTACTATTTTAATTAAAAAATAATTAGATCATTACATTTTTGTGTAAAGTGATTAACAAATTTTAGACAAACTTATCCATGCAAAAAATTTTATGGTCACTTCAGGAAGTTGATCGGGGCAAGGTACTTCAACAAAGGATATGCTTCAGTTGTAGGCAAACTGAACTCCTCATTGGAGTCACCTCGAGACACCGAAGGGCATGGGTCCCACACCCTCTCAACAGCTGGTGGTAACATGGTTCCAGGAGTCAGTGTCTTTGGCCAAGGCTGTGGCACGGCAAAGGGTGGCTCCCCAAAGGCACGTGTCGCGGCATACAAGGTTTGCTGGCCCCCTGTTGCCGGCAACGAGTGCTTCGATGCCGACATCATGGCGGCCTTCGACGTGGCCATCCACGACGGCGTGGACGTCTTGTCGGTGTCGCTTGGTGGGTCTGCAGCAGCTTTTTTCAATGACAGCGTTGCGATTGGGTCGTTCCATGCAGCTAAGCATGGGATAGTGGTAGTTTGCTCTGCTGGGAATAGTGGGCCTGCTGAAGGTTCTGCTGAGAATCTTGCGCCTTGGTATATTACGGTTGGTGCCAGCACAATGGATAGGGAGTTCCCCAGTTATGTTGTCCTTGGCAACAACCTCAGCCTCAAGGTTTGTCTTCAATATCATTGCCTCATCTAATTCGTATTTGTTATCTCCATTTTTACCGTCTGTACATGTTATTTAATTCAACCATTCTAACTCACCACCAGAATAAGTTACTAAAATAAACCATTAATATAAAAGAAAAAACTAAATGGCAGGATATTTTATTTAAATTAGATATTAAATTTAGCATTATTTTTTTATAAATTTAATTTTCATACATCGTCGATAATAAAGTAAAGTTATTTTACATGTACATTCAATTATGTAATGTCGTGCCAATAAAAATAATTTTATTTTTATTGATCTCATTATTGGTCATCCAAAAGAACGAATGTTATTATACGACTATGTAAAACATTCACACGGTCAATTGATCAAAACTAAATTTTTTTTTATATGAGTAATTCTTTACTCTAGTTTTCTTTTCTTTTTTTTATCAGAACATATTGAATGAAAATTTAATTTTCATACACCGTCAGTATAAAAGAGTTTTACATATACATTCAATTAAGTGTTATCATGTCATAAAACATATTTAATTTTTAAATTCACTATTTCTAAAGTCATATAAATGTATGAATCTCACTGAAAGATTAATTAAAACTCTTTATACTGTCAGTGTATTAAATTATACTGACTAATTATTCTATTAGCTAAAATTGACAAAATATTATGATCATATAGCACCACTCGTATAAAATATATATTATATATTGAAAATAAAATAAATATCACGTATATTATGTATAAATATTTGATGGTTATATACATAATATTTTCATTTAATTAATAATGTGCAATTTTTAAATTTATTATTAAAAAGATATTTTTTAAACATTAATTATTGAGATGACACTTTTTCATGTGCTGTTAACTTATTTACTATTTTATTTTTTATCATGGTAATATAAGAGTAACACACAAATAATAATTAGTTTAAAAAACATGGCATTTTGGTAATAAATTTCTAAAAAATAATACATTAAAAAAAAACTCATTCAATTGAAAATATTAAGAATTAGGTACACATATAGTGGGGAAAAAAGAACTTCAATACTTATAATGAAGTGAATACTTTAATTATTAGAAATCACTTTTAAGGGATCGGAATTCATTTTTCTTGACTGTACTTAACTTTGTGGTTAGATAGGATTTAGAAAATAAGAGGTTTATTATTAAACTTAGGTGTTTATAAAGATAAACGATAGATAGACTATGAATTTTTTTTTCTAATAACTAATTATTTAATTTCTTTCAATGGTATATGTTGAACTATTTTAAAGTCTGAAATATTAAGAGAGAAAATATTATTTCCTACAAAAAAAATGATTTTGATAATAAATTAATAATAAAGAGGACATCAAATTAAAATAACAAAAGTTTTGGTGGCCTAGCCTTCTCAAGATTTTGGATATTTAACAAAATGATCCAACTTAAGTGAATTTAAGATAATTTTAAAAACTAAAATATCTAATAAAATCCATTTTGTCAGACATCATAATCTTTTAGAAACCAGCAGAAGGGATTTTCATTTCCTCATGACCCATTTTATTAGCGTCATAATAATCAATTAATCATCCCTCCGTATTTGTGGTTTATTCTAACTTTGAACTGAAAAGAGTACCACCTCATGCGATATTCACATAGTTTTTTTAAAGAAAAGTTAAAAGAGTACGTCAAGAGATGTTCACATAGTTTATGTTCTCCTAATACATTCTCACAATAGATTTGTATGGTTCTATTGTAGGGTGAAAGTTTATCAGCTGCCAAATTGGCGCACAAGTTTTACCCAATCATTAAAGCTACAGATGCTAAACTGCCCAGTGCAAGAGTTGAAGATGCGTAAGTATATATAAAAAAAAATTGAATGTGATTATAGAATTTTTTTAATTATTTTTTATGTACCACTATTATACTTAATTTTTTTTTAATAAAAATTTCACAAATTTTAAACTATTTACTCAAATTTTAAGCAAATGAATTATTATGCAGTGTGTTGTGCCAGAATGGAACACTAGATCCCAAGAAGGTGAAGGGGAAGATCTTGTTGTGCCTCCGCGGGGTTAATGCAAGAGTGGACAAGGGAGAGCAAGCTCTTCTAGCAGGTGCAGTGGGAATGGTTCTTGCCAATGATAAGATCAATGGGAATGAAATATTAGCCGATCCTCATGTCCTTGCTGCCTCTCAAGTCAATTTCACTGATGGTGTTTCTGTATTTGATTACATCAACTCCACCAAGTAAGTTATCTAGCATCAACAACTTATAATATACACAACATATAAGAATGATGAGTTATGATTAGTAAATCTGTCTTGAGTAAATTTTAAATTGGAATAACTATCTCATGTATATGGTAATAGCTTCATTTCCCGGTTGTGAACATGATATAATTGGGAATTACTCTGGTTTCTAAGCTATGCACAGTTCCTAGAATTTATACTTACAGTAGAAAATCAAGGATCAATTTTTTTTTCAACTCAAACTTGACTGCTTGAAGTTTATTGCTAGGTTCCCAGTGGCTTACATTACACATCCAAAGACTTTGATACATACTAAGCCAGCTCCTTTCATGGCAGCATTCTCATCAAAAGGGCCAAATATCATTGTTCCAGAGATCCTAAAGGTGTAAATGAGCTTAATCAACCCACCAAAAAAAATGAATATTTCTTCCAAAATTGTTGCCAAGACATGATAGATATCTAAACAGTTTTTGGTTTCAATTTTTTAGCCTGATATCACTGCACCAGGTGTGTCAGTTATAGCAGCTTACACGGAAGACGAAGGGCCAACTAATCAAATGTTTGACAAACGTAGAATTCCCTATAACTCAGTCTCAGGCACATCCATGTCTTGCCCTCACATTTCAGGCGTTGTCGGATTGTTGAAAACGATGTATCCGTCTTGGAGTCCGGCGGCTATTAAGTCTGCAATCATGACCACAGGTGAGAAAATATCAACTTTACATAAAAATAACTATGGAGCATGAGTTTCTACCCGGCACATAAGATTGATTTTATGTGAAGTTTTAGCTGATATTCGCATACAGTTGTCTAATGTGAAGTTAATAGTTGAAATTAAATTTGACATATTTAACTAAGAGTAATAATATGTACAAATAATTTAGATAATATCCATAACTATATATTCATAATATATAATATTATATATTTAATTCAATAACAATTAATAAATAAAAACA
Source organism: Stylosanthes scabra (assembly GCA_036250425.1). Lineage (NCBI taxonomy): Eukaryota > Viridiplantae > Streptophyta > Magnoliopsida > Fabales > Fabaceae > Stylosanthes > Stylosanthes scabra. The sequence goes on along the minus strand of JASCZI010241938.1, from coordinate 10,346 downwards.
AAAATTAGAATAGAAAAATTATGAATAACTATAACTACTTAACGATAACTACCAAACTTTTCTTTTAACTCAATAGTTATCAACTCATGAAGACAACTATCCATGAGTCTCTAAAATCATTTGTGTTTGCAAGTTACTAATTTTGTTGCTCTACTTTCAGCTACAACACTAGATAATGAGGCAGAGCAACTTCTAAATGCTACTAATGGGAAGGCAACACCATTTGGTTATGGGGCAGGCCACGTTGAGCCAAACAGGGCAATGGATCCTGGCCTTGTTTATGACACAACAATAAATGATTACCTTAACTTCTTATGTGCTTTAGGCTACAATGAAACACAAATTTCAACATTTTCAGAAGGTGGTGATTATAAATGTGCAAGGAATTTCAGCCTCCTCAACCTCAACTATCCTTCAATCACAGTACCAAATCTCTCTGGATCAGTCACGCTCACAAGAACACTGAAAATCGTTGGTGCTCCGGCTACATACAATGTTCGAGTTCAAAACCCAAGTGGGATCTCCATTTTTGTGAAACCTAACATATTGAAGTTCAAAAAGGTTGGTGAAGAAAAGACCTTTGAAGTAACCCTCAAGGTGAAGCAAGGAAAAGCAACAAATAATAAGTATGCATTCGGAAAAATGATATGGTCAGATGGGAAGCATCATGTGAAAAGTCCAATTGTAGTTAGGGCTCTCTAGCCGATGTTGAAGTAATCCACTCACCCAATTCAACTAATTGATTGTTAGGTGTATTGCGTAAGCACTAGCATATTGCAAATTCTATGATACAGTTTCCAAATTTGTGCTTTAGCAAAATTTTCATTTAACATTATTGATGGAAAAACAATGATTGCATAAGATAATAAAAATGTATACCAAAAAAACTTAATTAGCTTGGTTGGTATTTGTTGCAATTTTTTAGAAATGAATAACTCTAGCGTTGGCTTCTTAATACAAAATTCTCAATTTAGGAATAACCAAGTTCTTTTAAGTTTGTTAATCACTTTAAAAAAATAATGCTCTAATTATCTTTGAGAATTGGATAAGAAGATGGGATATATTGCTGTGCTTCTGTCTTTCTAATTTATATCAGCCCATGTGATTATTTGCTTGAACATATAAAGAAGTGTTGGGCTACCTTAATTAGTCTTTTGTTTTTATCACTCAAGTGTCTGTAATTTTCCCCCCTTGAATAGTTCTTAAATTTGTAATTTTCGCGTATGAAATTGGTTGTGCTTACATTTCAATTACATGATCATATTAGTGCAGCCTTGTGTTATGTGCTTGTTACCTTTGCGCTAATATGACAGGGGAGCGTTTCCAGCTGCATCAAGATGTGGCACAGGGCGAGAATTAAAGTCATTGTAAAGGAGAAATCTATTAGAGGCGATGATGAAATTAACTGGGGAGATTGAGTAGTTGTTGATATACATGTCGCTTATTCTGCATTCTAATCCTTGTACTAGTTAATCTTGCTATTTTGTTTATTTTTTGGTAGTTTGATGTGCTCACCAAAGCCTGTTAAGATGGAAAAAGTTGATGTATTAACTTTTTCAATTTAAGAGAATGATTCAAGACAATATTATCATTGTTCAAGAGATGTTTCATTCTCTAAACAGCAAAGGGAAGGATGCATCCAGAAACGTCATCATTAAACTTGACATGAATAAAGCCTATGACAGGGTTGAGTGGACATTTCTGGAAGCTATCCTTGTGGGCTTTGGCATGGACAAGCACATTGTTAAATTGATAATGGAATGTGTTTCTAAAGTAACCTATAGGATCAAAATTAATGGGAACTACTCTGGCATTATTAGACCTCATAGAGGCTTAAGACAAGGGGACCCTTTGTCCCCTTACCTCTTCATTATTATGGCAGAGATGTTTACTATCTTAATGAATGAGGCAAAGAGTAAAGGAAGCATCTCCAGAGTTAAAATCACTTCGGATGCTCCGGAGATGACTCATTTGCTCTTTGCAGATGACTGTATCATCTTCTCCAAAGCTGAAGAGGAAGACATATACCAAATTTTGTTGATTTTAAATGAATATACTGAGGCCACTGGTCAAAAAATTAATCTGGAGAAATCGGGGCTTATTTTTGGTAATTCTGTTTCCATCAACTCTAGAGTTAGCATTGAAGATATTCTGGGAATACAATCATGGGATCACTCTGGTAAATACTTGGGTCTTCCGGCTCAATGGGGTGCATCAAAGAACAAGGCTCTAAAATGGATAGAGGACAGGGTGAATAAGAAGGTGAGCGGCTGGAAACAAAGCTTGTTAAATCAAAGTGGTAAGGAGGTGCTCATTAAGTCAGTAATTTAGGCTATTCCTGCTTATGCCATGAGTGTCTTGAAGTTCCCAAAAGGCTTTTGCAGTAGACTGTGCAGTAAAGTAACCAAATTCTGGTGGGCATCCAACGGCAAAGAGAGAGGAATTCACTAGTTGAGCTGGGAGAAAATCAGCAGGAGTAAAAGTGAGAGTGGGATAGGCTTTAAGGACTTTTACTTGCAGAATCTAGCCCTCTTGATGAAACAAGTTTGGAGGATCCACAAAAATCCTGATGCTCTGTGGGTGAGGATCTTAAAAGCTAAATATTATAACAATATTAGTTTCTGGGATATAAAAAGGAAGACTAATGTCTCATGGGTTTGGAGAAGCATCTTGGAAGGGAGAGGTTTGTTGAAAAGGTTTGGTCGCTGGTCTATTGGCAATGGCAGTAGTATAAACATTTTTCAAGACAGATGGGTGATAGGGAACAATATTAAGCTAGTGGCCAAAAAAGATGGGATTCACAGAGTCAGTGATATCATATATGATAATCGCAGCTGGAATATTAGCAAGATTAGAGAATTTTTTGAGAGCAACACATCAGAATTCATTCTGAAAACTCCAATTAGCTGCATGGATAGAGAAGATAACTTAATCTGGGATTATTGTCAAAATGGGGATTACTGTGTTAAATCTGGTTACCAAGTTCTCAAAAGGAGTTTATGTGTTGAGAGTTCCAAGTATGCATCGACGAGTAATAGGAACAACTCTATTTGGAAGGAGATTTGGGGCTTGGATGTTCCAGAAAAGATTAAGAGCTTTCTTTGGAAGTGTAGTCACAACATTATCCATGTCCTAAGTAATCTATGCCAAAAAAAAGCTTACTACATCTAATGTTTGCCCTATTTGTTCTCAGGTTGAAGAAACTACAGAGCACGCACTGCTACTATGCCCTTGGACCAAGGCAGTATGGTTTGGATCACAAACACAACACTGTCCTGATCCAAGGAGTGTCACCTCGTTTGCTAACTGGTTTCTGAACTTGTTGAACAGGTTTAAAGGAGGAGGTCATGAAGAGTATAAGATTCACAGCAGAAAAATTGGATTCTTAATTTGGGAAATTTGGAAAGAGAGGAATAGTTTTATTTATAATCATTCACATCCAAATCCAAATTTAACCATTTTCAGGGCTAGAAAGACAGAGAAGGAATTCACAACAGACTCAACAAGTTCTAACATCAAGCAGAAGGTTACAACTACTAGAAGATCATCAAGAGAAGTTACCTGGCATTCCCCTCCAAGAGGGTGGATCAAATGCAATGTAGATGCATCCTACTCAAATCAGCCTGGCAGGTGTTTCCTTGCTGCTGTGTACAGAGATGAGTCTGGACAACTGTTAACAGGAGCAGCAAATCCATCTTTGGCATCATCAGCACTGGTGGCGGAAGCATTAGCTCTAAGGTAAGCAATGATCATGGCAAAGAACTTAGACATCAACAAAATCCTCTTTGAGTCGGATTCTGCAACCTTAATTCAAGCAATCAAATCTCAAACAATAATAGCAAAAATTGACGTCATTCTAGAGGACATTTGGGATTTGAGAAGAGAAATACCTGACTGTGGCTTCACGTGGGTGCCTAGAGGTGGAAACGTCCTTGCTCATGAGGTCGCTAGACTGGCGGCAACTGGTTCTCTGAATCCGTCCTGGTGCAATCGGCGACCACCCTCCATCAGCCATATTCTTTGATCTGAAGCTGTCCCTCGGTGTTTGTGATGGATGATGTTCAATCTTCGTTTGTTGTTTTCTTTATTTATCTTCTGGTCATAGCTTTTGAGGTTTTGAGTTGTTGTTTCTTGTGTTGTGTCGTTGGGTTGTTGGGGAGGGAGGGATTTCTTCGGATCCTGTAGATAAGGGGATAGGGGGCGGTTTATGGGGATGGGTCGGGTGGGTTTGGCCTTTGGGCCAAGCCTTTGTCCAAAAAAAAAAAAACTTTTCAATTTCATTATTTATAATTTTGTACCAAGAGAGGGTTCTGATGGTGTTTGCTACTGTATTTGTTGTGTTCATGTGTTGAATTATAATAAAAAAATTTAAATCAAAAGGGTAAAATTGTCAAAAAGGGTTATCTTAAACACAAAGAAAACCTTAGGGACCAATTTAACAAAAAAAAAGGTTTGAGACCAATTTGATTTTGCCTCTAAACCTCTGTGACAAAAAAATATAGTTATCCCTTTATTCTAAATTCTGTCGCTGAATTCGTGGTTAGTATTTGTGTTGAACATTGAGTAAAATTTTAATGAAGAAAAGCAGTAAAATTATCGCGTGAGAAGTGAAATTTTGAGTTTTGTGGGACATTAAATTAGAAAATTTAGATATCTAGAAATTTATGTTTTATAATTTTAAGTAAAGTATTATTTTAGTCCCTAAATTAATTCTTATCAGTATCTCATAACCGACCCTCCAGCCTGATCACCGCATAAAATTAAAATATTAAAATGTTATTGTTACAAGAAAAAAGTAGAATAATAATAAAAATTTATAAAATTATGGTTATTTTTTATTATTTGTTAAACCCATGTATACTATAATTTATTATTTTTTTACTATTTAATTTTATGTGTCATCTTAGATAATTAAGATTGACATCATTTTATTCGTTAATTATTCATCTTAAATTTGATAGTGGGATAATATTGATTATTTGAAACATTTTGAAGTTAAGATAAGACGATTTAAACTTTAGGAGTCCATTTATGATTTTTTCTAAGCATGGACTAAGGTAATATTTTTTGCATAATTTTATTTTATACTTAAAATGGTAGTTAGAAATTAATTTCTTTAATTAAATTGATTAATTTTAATTATTTTAATTAAATGTATGAAGTTATCTAATAGTTTTCATGGAATGGTTCGACCAAAATTAAAACGTAGATAATAGCCTTCTTTGAAAATCAATCCTAACGGTTAATCGTCATTCTGTTCACCCTGTTCCCAGCAATGCATTCCACAATTCTGAGGGGGACCTTTTAGAGTTTGGGAGAGATGAACAAAGTTGGCAATCTCTGCAAGGTTTGGGAAATCAACACCCTAAAGAGGAAGTCGTTGCAAGAAGAAGCCACCAAGATGTTGGAGTAGATCGCAAAACAGGTCCAGCTCATCATGCGCAAGCACAAATGGGGGGTTAATGTTCTCTCTGAATTTTGGTAATTCAAATATTGTTTTTAATTAAATTTTGCTTTTAGTGCCATTCTGATGTGTGTGCATCTTGGGTTGTTTTTAGTTCCAATTTCTCTCTATTATCATGATATTCATTGTGGATTATTGTTATTAATCGATCAAATCAAACAAACTTGATGTTCTTTGAGTTATGTTTGTGTTTTTAGATGATTCACTAAAAGTTTTTAGGTAATTGAAGACCATTTGAGAGAGATTGAAGAAGAGGGAACGAAATAGAGAAGAAAAGAGAAAATTGGCTAAGTATTGAAGCCCACGTCATACGTGGGAATTGAATCACAAATGGCAAAATCGGACAGAAGCACCACGTAGTACGCCACACCACCACGTCATACGTGGGAATTAAAAGCCAACTTCCACAAATTGACAGAGAGCCCACGTTATACGTGGGCATTCTCATGTTATACGTGAGCTATTGGAATCAAATGACACAAATTGACAGAGACCCCACGTTATACGTGGGGATGGTGGCGTCGTACGTAGGTATTTAGGCGTTAGAAGCAGAACTTGGCAGTGACCCCACGTTATACGTGGGAGTCACACGTTATACGTGGGGAGCAAAGGCATGCAATGTCCAGTTTTGATGATAGCCAATCCAATCCAAGTTGTTAGACCTCAATTCAATTCATTAATCAAGGGCATAATTGGAAGATTGAAGATAAGATTGATTGAAGATCAAGAGAAGAAGATAAAGCTTTGTAACTATAGAAGATAAGATTATGATTAGATTAGATTTTGATTTGAATTTAGATTAGAACAAGATTAAGATATGATTAGATTTTAATTTGAATTTAGATTAGGATATATATAAGAAGTAACTTAACCACTAGGGTTAGACACTTCAACATAGACGTTTTTCATAATTCTTAGATCTAGTTTTTCATTATGCAAGGCTAAACAACTCCATTGTTAAGGGTGAGGAGCTCTGTTCACCCAGCATGATGTAGTCTTTTGTACATTCAATTATCAATTCAATGAGGTATATTCAGTTATCTTT